>VZRE01006760.1:9033-19688 GCA_013396775.1 Cephalopterus ornatus
TTTTTTAACTGATGCATTTCATTTGCCCAAACAGGGTTACAGGTAAGAATGCTCATTACTAACAATTTAGTGTGCTGACCAAGCAGAATTAGCACAAGCAGGGTCCCGGTGGACAGTAAGCTGGATATGAGCCTGCTGTGTGCTCTTGCAGCAGGGAGAACAAAGTGTGCCCCAGGCTGCCTCACCAAGACGACAGCTAGAAGATTAAGGCATGCAACTTTTCCACAATCCTGCAATTCCAGGGAAGAAAACCTTCATAGATATCTTATGATTGAGTTGCTTCTCAATGTATCACAGGAAAACTTTACTCCCCTGTTAGACACAGCTATGGATAGTCGCAAAGAAGCAGCTCTGAAATCCTGAAATTATGCTTTGTCTGAAGCACGTGCTTTTTACTTCATGGCTGAAATGCCTCATGACTGCAGTATAAGTTGAGACATTACTTCAGTTTGCAAGAGGAAAAGAAGATATATATTGTTGGCTTACTCAGTTCAGCTGAGAAGATACAACTCTGCAGTTGCCCATATCAGTAGATAAACCAAATTTACAGTAATTTACTGTTGGGTTTGTAATCATATTAATTTTTCTTGTTTATTTCGCAAACTTTTTTTAAAGTTTTTTTAAGTTCAGATAATTAAAGGCGATTGCAAGCACACAAAGAACTGATTTAGCAAGATCAAACTGACTCAGCTAAATGACTTCAACATTTTATGTAGACACTAAGCCTAAGATCCTTATTTTAATACTTCATAAGTGTTCTGACCTTTTAAGTAAATGTTATGGTCCCATTCTCTTCCCTTCCTCTACTAAACTTGAGGTGACTGCAAAACTACAAAAACTAGTGCTACTGCCCTAACGTTGACTTGAGCTAACTTTGTTATTTTGTTCTCTTAGGAATGTTTAGCCCTGAGGAAATTTGAGTAGTATTTTTACTTTCAGAATTTTGGTCTTGAAGGATAAGCTCAGTGAAACAGAAAAAAGATCAGATCGAATTGCTGTTGTTAATATTATCTCTAGCCTAAAGTTTCTTCTCTTACTGTGACTAGAGATGTGGCATCAGCTGAAATTGCAAGAAACCTCACAATAAACAATGACCAAATTTGAGCAGAAATTTCTGTCTCTTACTTAGAATGTCAGTTTGTATGCCAAGACAGAAGTGTTTTTTTCCTTTCAATAAATAATCTTTGTCCTCTCTCATGTAATTACGATGGTTTTGGTAGGATTTTTTTTTTTTAATTAGAGGTATAAATATTTCAGATTTTTTATAATCTTTAATCTGTCTTTCTGGTCAGGTGCAGGGAGATGTTTCAGCAGCCAATTCCACAGGTTAATGAAATGCAATATGGGGAGACGTTTCTTTTCCTTCACTTTTAGACCAATTGCCTCTCTTTCTTGTTGAAAGCATCTCAGATTCTTTCTGTTGAAAGAGGACAAACAGGAAAATACTGTAACTTGCCAGAAATCTGTTTAATTCTCCTTGCCCCTTCTGCAGTCAGCTGTTGCTTTCAATTAGCCCTTTGAATCAGAGTAGTTCCTTCTATACTGACAGCATACGAAATAGTAGATGAGAGACTGGTTCATTGCCAAAATGTGACTGCATTTCCTGGCAGTTTTGTTGTTGTGTTCAATTAAGGAATTACAACCACTGAAATCTGCAATATTCATTTCGGTCTTCACTTCAGTGGTTTTCATTCCTTCACCTGTGCGACAGCATTCCCTTGTTTGGTTTGGTTGGCTTGCTTTTGTTTTGCAGGTTGCTTCTAAGACCAGATGGTCTCACACATACATATTTCATACTGTCACGGGCACAGGTTCCAGAAGCATCTGTGCTTCTCTCAGGTTTTTTTTTTTGGCTGCCATCTTCTACCAGGGAAAGTGCTGTGCACGCAGAAGAAGCATTAGGAGCCCTTCCCAGATTTGCTCACCGGCAAATCCTTCTGAAGGCAGCTGTGCTCCTAAGGGCCCATGTCTACAGTGGTGTAACTGTAGACAACCTCTTGGGTCATGAAGGGCTACTACCAGCAGGCCAGCTACCAAACCCCGATGGCACTACTGGCGACGTTGATCCAACCCTTCCTGCCCGCTTCCAGAAAGGCTAGCAGAATGAGGATGGTGCCACTGAAGCTGTCAGAAAAGTGCTGTAGTTAGATCTTCCTCTGGTGCACTGTAGGGAAGCCAAAACGCCACTCTCAGAGACTGTGAAAATGATGTCTAACCAGTCCCATCCTTCAAATAAGTGTTCTTTGCTTTACAGGTATTGAACAGAACATGAAATTTGTCAAAGGCACTGTAATTAATTGTGAAACTGATACAAAAGGCCATTTAAGCCTCTGGAGAATTTGATTCACAGAAGTGCAGCCATCTCTCTATGACTGAACATTTGCAACAACACAGCATGTCTGAGGCAGGTTTTCAAGGTCCAGATATTCAAAGGTATTGAAATACATTGTTCCCATTTGGATTAATGAGATCCTGGGTCAACCAGTGTAGTCCTTATGTGTTTTATTATCAAACATTATCATATCTTGGTGACATAACCATATGCCGTGGTTGTTGGATTCAGGTCTGATTCCACTAAGGTAACTTGCCTGAAAAAGCAAGTGCTTTCAAGAGAACTGGGAATAGATCTTATTGCTGACTCCTGCCAGCTGCTGAGTTACATAAGTAGAAACTGTGCCACAAACCCTCTTATTCCAAACAAAAGTATCCTTAGGCTCTGCTGTTTGTATTTTTGAAGTCTTTCTATTGGGAAGATAAATGCTCTCATACAAGCACACAGCCCCAGGGAGACAAACACAAGAATAGCAGAGAAAAATGACACCAATCTCCATTTAAGATTCTTTAAATGGCAGCTATAACGTTTGTAAGTTCCTTTTTAATGATACCAGAGTGAAAGCTTGGACGTGTTTTTATATTAATTGAAGAAATGTTTCTTGCATTCCATTCTCCCATTTGGATAAAGGTCCCTCTTTTAGACCATTTTTTCCTTAAAGGTGTTCAAGTCAGTGTCAAAAGCTGAAAATAGAATTAGGTGTTGCCTCTGATTAAAAAAATATATTTTTTTTTCTTTTGGTCTTCATCACATAATGAAGAAACTTGTGTAAAACACAGATAGGAGAAGCTGACTGAGAACTAAATTCAGAATTGGACTCTAAATTGCTTTCTTCATGGTGAGAGGTGGTCCAACTGCTTGGATTTACTTCTTGGAAACGTGGAATATTTCAAAAGAGAAGGAGAGTTCTTCACTTAAAATATTTTTGGGTCTGTTTAGGTTCATTCTATTTCTATCCTCCTGTTGTCTCCTCTGTCCTCACAGTCTGAAATTCCAGGTCCAGTAAGGAAGCCTCATGGAGATGATAGAACTTTCCTGCTGAGCTATGGCATCTTCAACAATGATTCTCTCTGAGGATGGAGCAGAGCCTGCCCAGCAGCCCTGACTTCTATTAAGGTGTGTTTGGATGAAACTCCTCAAGAGGATCATGAGCACAGTGAATTAAAATAATTTTTGCAAGTTGTGCCTAAATGCCTATTTGGTGGGCTCACAAAAATGCTTCAACTGCAGCTGGCCACCAGAGATTGAGGTTCAATATCTCATTGTTTGAGCCCACACAGTAATAAGAGAGGCAATATTTCTTTATCAAAAGAGGATTCAGGAAATTGATGTTTCTTCCCTGTTCTCCTAAACCTGAATCTATATTTCCAAGCTTTAGAAGTTTTAAGTGCATTCTGTTTCTTGCAGCCCTACCCCAATCTAGCAGTAAGAAGTAAACATTTTATTAACTGAAGTGATACGTGTTTCTCAAGCATAGCAGCAAGATAAGATTGGTGAATACTAGCTTCAGGTCTTCCCACAGAGTCCTACTATTTGGCTTTAAAACCCCTTATACGTGTGGCAACACCTGCTGTGGTCACAGAAGTGTATCGCTGCAACATGAAGCAGCTCTCTTTCAGTTCTTAATGGTGGAAAATAAGTTTCCTCTCTTCCAGCTTAGTAGCTTCTGAAGATAGAATACAGTCAATGAAGATTAGAGTGCAATTTATCTCAACAAATGTAGAAGAACAGTTTATATGTGAAGTGTTTTGTTATTATAAGCAGTCATAGGAAATAAGCTTCCATATCTCTGTTTATTTTGGAGATAGCCAGACTGTCATGTGCATCCCACTTTGGATTTAGTTCATACACTCTGTCATCAGAAGGTAATTGCCTATATTACAGATGTTTTGGCTACACTGGGATTACACAGATCATATTAATGAAAAAAACAACACTGGCTGAGAAGTTCATTTGTACAGAAAGGGTCTAGGAAGTGGTGAGGCACATGACTTGTATACAAGCAGTACAAGTCGTCCAACCACAAGTCATTCAATTGCAGTTCAAATGTGATGTGAAGAACAGTTACCACAGAGCTTTTTTTTCTCCTGCTGAAACTTATTGTTGTGCAGGAACAATGAAAGAAGCAGGTGCATTTGGCCAGCAAACATACTATTCAAAATTGCAAGTTCATTAGAATTGTAGCAGGTCCTTTTGTGGACTCCTGACTTGCCAGTGAAATAGCCAGAGGTTCAAAAAGACATTTCTCTGGGAGCAAACAAAATGTCTCAATTTCCTTTCTAGATTTGCTCCAACGATGAGCTCTGGGCTACTCAGAGGTAAGAAAGATGCGTTCAAATGGTGGAAACAGACACAGGTGACAAGCCAAGGAGAAATATAGAAATATTATCCAATTGTACAGTGAGGGGGTTAAGAAAGCCAAAGGCAATCCAGAATTGAATCTGGTGAAAGAGGTGAAGGTCAGTTAGAAAGAATTCCACGTGTACATCAGCAGTAAAAGGAAGATGAGGAAAAACATGGGCCCACCGCTAAGTGGGGAAGGGGTCTTGGTGACAGAGGACATGGCAACGGCCAGGGCACTCTGGATGCATTCAAGGACCTTCACATCCTTCTTAAACTGTGGGGCCCACATCTCCACACAATACTCAAGGTGAGACAGCAGTTTGTACTTACATCTGGCCTTCCTCTACCCCAGGCACAGAAACCAGCATTTGAACTTGCTAAATTTCATCACATTATTAATTGTCCAGTGCTCCAACCTCTTAGATTTCCCTGCAAGGTCTCTTAACCCTCAAGAAAGTCATCAGCAACTCTCAGTTTGGTATTATGAATCCGAAAAATCCGATACGAAGAACTGCTCAGACACTTTAGGTCTTTTGAGCAGCAAGGTATTTATTGCAACGCTGGGAGCAAGTGTGATTCGCGTCATCCAAAAACTTGCTCAAAGGTATCACACAAAATCAGGGTTTTTATGCAATTTTCATACATGATTCTTATATATATTCATATGATTGCAACATCTATTATACATATTAATGATAGGCAGAGTATAGGCAGAGTTTAGGGTGGTGCTTTTCTTGGTCCTAAATTTCGGGGGTACGTACATCTGGCCTTCAGCCCTGAGTCTGGGGTCTTTCTTCCTTGGTCTGACCTATCTACTTTTCCATTGTTCTTGCCCCACTCACTGAAGCTTGGAGAAAGCCTTGGCCCCAGGCCTATTTCTCCTATTCAAATGTCTACCTTATCCTACCTTATCTTAATTTATTACCTCTAGGCCTATTGTATCCTGCTTCTAGCATTCTTCTGAGTTTTGGTCCAGTAGGCAGGACAGAACGTCTTAGTAGCACGGGCACAGTAGGTGCTGGGGGCGGGGGCTATCTTAGTTAACTCTTTTAGGCCTGATTCTCGTTTCATCATCAGCAAAGCTCATGATGTATTCAGTTCCTGCATGATCATCATGGGCCAAAACAGTCACCTGTCATCGCATCCCCCATGAGTCCTTCTCTGTTCAGGAACAGCACATCTAGAAGGGCAAAAATTTTTTCTTTTTGGCTCAGTAAGCACTTGTGACAAGAAGTTCTCTTTTACAAACTTCAGGAATTTTCAAGGCTAAGCAGCATGATAATCCCAGTTAATGTCTAGGAAGTTGTTATCTTCCGCTAGAAAAAAGGCTACAGACCAGGAAATTTGTCCTAATTACCTATAGAATAACTTAGCAGTGTTTACATCCTGGTTGAGCAGTGAGTAGTAGATTCCTACCAGAATAATTGCTCTTTTACCCATCCCCCAGTCCTCACTCAGGGGCTTTCAACTGCAGCATTACCAACCACAAAGGTGACACCTCCAACTTGCCTACCCTGCCTATCCCTCCCCAAGAGCCTGTACCCCCTACCCCAGCACTCCGACCATGGGACTCATCCCGCAAAGTCTCACTAATATCAGAGACATTGTGGCTCTGGGAACTAGCCAGTGCTTCCAATTCACCCATTTTTTTACTCATGGAAAGCTGTTTCTCTGCTTCTTTGTGATTAAAAATATCCAGAATTATCAAAAGAGAACTGCTGTTAGTACTAATATAGTTATCATAGATTTGTTAAAGCTGACACTAATCTCAAACTTCTCACAACACAGTTTTATTCCAGGAAGCTCTTGGAAACATGTATGCTGATCTTATGTCTCCTTGGCACAAGTATTGCTTTTCCTGTAATTGTACACCTGTACATCACAGTAAAAGCTGCTTGCTTATTTAAGGTACGTGACACAGCTGCTTGGGTTTTGTGTACATGTTTCTGCAGCCTGAACAGAACTGTCAGAATAATCTTTGCTAATATACCTTTTTTCCTTTCCCATGCTGAAGAAGAGATCTTTGTATCTGCCATGTTAGCCATTCTGAGCTCCGTTAATGGTCTGAGAAAAAAAATAAATCCAAATTTCGGGATTATTTCCACTGAAAAGTACCCACCCTTGATATATTAAGACGAAAAACCTGAGGAGTGCAGGTGCAAAACTAAACAGAAATCTTCAGGACAGCCAGCAGTTTCCTAGAATGTAAACAAACATACTGCTGTCTTGAGTAGGAGCGTTAATCAGTCAGTATATACTGACTTTTCATCACAGAAGTGAGAACAGAATGTGTAACTGCAATGGTAAGTATCAAAGCCCTGGTCAGCAAGGTAAGACTAGTTAGATATATTTCAGTTTCTATGAGGAAACAGGTTTTACCTACCTCTGAAAAGCAAGGCTTTGTACTTCAGCCAAGCTCACATACTAATGAGATACTGCTGAAAGAGGTGCTAGTAATCACTGCACCTCAGCTCCTTGACCTGCTCTCTTCTGTTAAACCAAGCGATGATGTGCCTGAAGAGCTAGTGAATGAAGCAGAAATCTTCATTTCTTTTAAAACACAGACTTGATTTTCTGCAGATTGGCTGCTGGAACTGACTCTCCTACAGTTGCACAGACCTGACTGTGGTGTCCATTCAAAGCTGATGTTACCACAGAGATTGACAAACTCTAAGACATCTTTACAGCGGGGATAGTTTGTGCCATGATAGCAGCAGGATTCCCTTCACAGCCTCAGGGTCTTATCAGGGAAAGGTAAAGCACAGGAGAATAAATCACCATTAATGATATTACATTGAAGTTGGTAGTATATCAGTGTCTTTGGTAACTCTAGGCACATACAGTGTGTTTCCCCCAGCGTATTTCATCTGTGTGTCTAGGAATATTATTCCCTGCTCAGAAGGGCTCTCATATCTGTTCTATCAGCTTGCACCTTCAGCGTGCTAGGCAACAGAGAACGGCAGCTATAAGTTCTGAGGTCTGTATCCTCCCCTTCCAGCCATGCCTGATCACCCTGTGAATAATAAAGTGGCAGCTGCAAATGAAAACATAAGTATTGTAGGAGATAATATCTCCCCTAAAGTGACTTGCCACCATGGGTTGATATGGTGTAGTCCTTAAAATGCAGATCAAAGCCTCAGAAGTGTGCTGGAAGAACCTTGACAACTATTCAAACCATTCACAGCTTCTTTGACTGCCAGGAAAATGGGTGGGAAATAGCAGGACAACACTCTCTTCTCAACAGACTGTGTAATAGTCTGAAATGCAATTATTTGGGCAAAAAGAATTTGTGCATTAAATTGTAATTTTGATATTTGAAGGTCAAATTTGCATTTCCTCTGTTGGGAAGTTTTGTTTCTGTCTTTTGCCGTTTTTGGCAAAAGCCCCTAGAAGCCTCTAGTAATTCCTCACTTCAGAAAAACTCATTGCCTCTGGCTGAATTACCTGATGATCCTTTAGACAATGCCTGCAGGTCAGGAGAATAGAATTGTTCCTTGCCTGCCAAGCCTTGCTGTGGTCTGTGTATTTCAACAAGGCAATATTAACAACACTACACAGGGACATAAACCCTCATCCAATTCATTAAGCTAAGTTATGACATACAAGAGTATAAGAAGGGGGAAAAAAAAAAAAAAGGTCAGGAGAATCAAACTTGATATTTAAACTTTTTAATAAGGCAAACCAGAATGAAATTGTTCTTGAGAACTAGCTCAGTCTTGCCATCTTAATGTCCCCACTTGCTCAGTTAAATTGCAAGTAGCTAATGATAGCCACAGTGATACGCAGAGAGGTTGCCAATAATACTGTTTTGAAGACGTCCCAGTCTTAACAGATGGTACTTGTGTGAAGTGGGGTGCTAGATTTACCCTTAATTCCCTTGCAACACCTCCTTTGGCTGCAGTTTTTGCATTAGTATCGGCTCCAGCTTCCATTAGTGGAAGCATATGTTCTGTAGAGCTGTCATGGTGTGTTCCTCAACGAAAGCAAGTTTCTTGTAGCATTCCCACTCACTTCAATGGGAGCTCAGCAGGGTCAGCTGGGCAGCTCAAAATAGCAAACATGCTAGAAGGGAATTCCTGATTGCCACAGAAAGCAAAATAAACAAAAAATATACACTCTTGCTGACTCTAATGTCACATACTTAAGAGGACAGATCACGCTGTTGAAAAAGTCGCAGGATATTTTCAGCTGATTTATTCAGAAGGTAAATGCAACAAATAACAGACAAGGATATTTGTTTAGGCCGTGATCCATGAATTGCTCAAATGAAAGCAGTGATAATATTGATCAAGGATGGTGTAAATATAAGGACATGCCAAAGTGCCGTGCTTTATTTTTGTCCTGAACAATATTATGTGTGTAAAAATCTCTAACTTCATTAAGAATCTTTCAGACAAAACTCTTCTTTAACAAATCCTCCATTTGTCTACCTCCATTAAGAGAAATATTTTCTCCTTGTTCTTAAAGCAAACTTTCCCTCTCACTCAGACTCTTGCAATGTGACAAGCTTGCATAATCCACTGTATGAGAAGATCTCCAATCCTGTTTGCAACGTGTTGTGCAGCATAAAATGACATTTCAGGTAGAGGTATCTGAAAAATTCTGGAGACTAGATTTTGTTTTTAAAGCAAATGAGGCACTTGCAATGAGCCAAAACCAAAGGAGAGCATTAACATTTAGATGAATAGTGACAGTGTTATAGTAACGGTATGAAAGGAACAAACAATTTTTGATAATTTTTGTTTGTTTCTCAGAAGTTGAGGTAATATGGATGACAGAATACAAACATGCTTCTGCAGGTAGCTACTCCTCTACTTTCAAATAACACACTATTTGTCATAAGTGCATTTTTATAAAATAGTCTAAAGATTCAAAGTACTATTTTGAATTCTATTTTCTTATATGTTTGCAATAATACATAAATTAAAATAGAGCATAGATTAAAAAAATAAAATCTTCCTCATTGGATGTGCTAGCTTTTGATTCTACTAATGCTTAGCAGAACAGGTAGCAACACTTAGTTGCTGCTGTAGCTGCTGGTAGAAGCTACTGAAAACAGACCACCACACAAAACAACATCCTCTGTCTTGATAGAGTCATGTAGATAATGTCTCTAGGTTTTCAGAAAAGAACAAAACAAAACCCCAAACAGTTCAGTGTTTTACACAGCAGACCTTAAGAAGGCAAACACTTCAATAAAAATCCACCCATGTTTTGAAGGACCTGAACCACGAATAAAATGGTTGAAACTCCCACTTGACATCAAGCTTCCTCTGCCAACTTGACCAGGGCACTTACTGTCACTTCAATTTTCTTTGAAAAAGCGGATCATCTGTATTCATATTTTCTTATCACAGGCTAGAGGATGAACAGGTCGAGAGCAGCCCTGCTGAGAAGAACTCGAGGTGCTGGTGGGTGAGAGGCTGGACATGACCCAGCAATGTGCACTCACAGCCCAGAAAGCCAGTTGTGTCCTGGGCTGCACCCAAAGCAGCGTGGCCAGCAGGGTGGGGGAGGGGATTCTGTCCTCCTTCTCTGCTCTGGTGAGACCCCACCTGGAACACTGCATCCAGCTCTGGGGCCCTCAGCACAGGAAGGACACTGACCTGTTGGAGCAAGTTCAGAGGAGGCCTCAAAGGTTCAAGGGAGGGAGTACCCCTCCCGTGAAGGTTAGCTGAGAGAGTTGAGGCTGTTCTGCCTGGTGAACAGAAGGCTCCAGGGACAACTTAGAGCAGCCTTCCAGTACCTGAAGGGGGCCTACAGGAAAAATAGAGAAGGTCAACGGGTGATACCACAAGAGGGAATGGCTTTAAAATGAAAGAGTGTAGATTTCGATTAGATATTAGGAAAAGATTTTTTACTGTGGGAAGGTGAGGCAGAAATAAGTTGCACAGAGAAGCTGTGGATGCCACATTTCTGGCAGTGTTCATGGCCAGGGGCTTGGAGCAACCTGGTTTAGTGGAAGATGTCCCTGCCCATG
>VZRE01006760.1:19736-34754 GCA_013396775.1 Cephalopterus ornatus
TCCAACAGAAACCATTTTGCGGTTCTGCAATTCTGGGATATTTGGGTGGCAGGGTTGCTGACACAACAAACAATCCCCCCCATGCTCCCATATGAAGAGTCCCATATGAATAGGACTTCAAAGGAATTCCACCAGGTCATATATCATCTTATCCCTGGGGTATAGCTGAATATTGAATGTTTGCAATAAAAGTCTAATGGAGTTTGTTATCAAAGTACACTGCGGGAGCAATCTTCTTTGAGCATTGTTAAAAACTGACACTGAGAGGGTGGGTAGCCCAGGCATGGAGACCTGATGTTGAGGAAAGATCTGTGGCCTGTTCTGCCACAAAGATCTAGCACTGCCTTTGCAAATCACTTAGCCATCCTAAAATGAACTGACACATCAGCAGCTAAGCATCCAGGCATGAAGCCCACGCTTCCTCTATAGAAGAGTGGCTGTCAGAGCACCTAAGCTTGTCTTGCTGGAGGGATATCTCTTTCACACAGGCAGTGGCAGTGACTGAGGCAGTGACCACCCTGCATTGCTCATTAGACATGTAGCAACAGTTTCCAGGTATTCTGAAAAGCACGCTGCAGCACTAGATTTGATTGTAATGATTATGGAAGGAACAGACAAGCACTTGGTCGTATCTGGGCACTTTGAGAAGTGCAGGTAGTATTAACATCTCAGGCAGTACTGACCAGACTACTCTCCTTATCTATAATTTTTCAGTCAGAGGCAATATTGTTATCATGGTAGCAGCGGAAAGATAATATTTTTTCTTACACATTTTAGTAACAGTATTGTATCTTTTCCTTGCATTATGAATACACAACACTTGTCCATCCTAGGCTGTTGCCATTTCAGCAGACACCACTTGGACCTCACAACCTAGCTTGCAAGCACAAAACCCATTGCTGCAGCCCAAGAAAACCCCAGCCCAGCTTGGTGGGGACAGGTATTAGACCTACAGGGACAACAGCAGTTTTACTAAGTGCTTTCACAGGTCCAGCAACAGCTGCCAGCTGCCAGAAGTAAACAGCAGGAAATTTTCATGCATGTTGGGCCATTGAAACTAGTCTTTTCTTTTGGCTTCACAAGTGTCTGAACAGGTTCTGCTCTACGGATATTTTGCCAGACCATTCCTGCACTTTGACTCACTGAAATAAGAGAGTGTTTATTTCTGTTAGGAATGGTAGTGGCTGGATTCTCACCACAGCGGGAAATGGTAGGGTGGTGTCATTGTTTTTCCCTGCATTTCTATTCTTTATGGTGCCAGTTCAGTCTGGAGAAAGTGTAATGGGCATCAGTGGTGGAATATTTTTGCTGGAGGTGATCATCATGTGAGTCAGGACAGAATATATCCTCTGAGATTTTCAACTGGAGTAGCTTGTGCTGATTTGACTTATAAATTTGGCTCTGCAAGAGAAACATGGATAGATTTTCAGGCTGCCATATTTAACAGAAACCCACTGATGACTTTGAGGGCTGTGGAGGTTTGGTTCTTTTCCAGTGCAAGGCCAGACCTATATCCTACAGATAAAGGTTGACCTGAGAAACTCCTTTCTCTGTGAAGTCTGAGATTTTTGTCTACAGAGGGTGGTACTTCAGACAAAATGTCATAGCAGAATTTTATCTATCTTTGAGCAGTCAGCATTGAAATAAACTCTGTTACCACATGGCTTTATTTCAGGAAATAAATAATGTAAGTGTTAAAAAAGACCTAGTGTGCTCGAAAGCATATATATTTTTCCAACTTCATCAGTTGCTCTAGAAACAGGTATTACCTTTCTTTTCTTCCTCCACAAACCATATCTTACTTTTTTTCCTTATTTTCATTACTATTGAAAATGTTGAAAGAGGAGGAGATTGTTTGAAAGAAGATTAGGTAGCTAAAGTCCTCTCTTCATATAGAAATATCTTTTAGCTAGGCCAAATCCATTCCACTGATGCAGTATGTCATTTAACATTTCTTCTCTTTTGGTGTCTCTTAGCTGATTCGTGCTCTGCTCATCAAGTCTTACTCTGGTTCAAGTATGTACACTGACTGCTATTTTTCTAAACTAATGTAGCTATCATCACCAAAATACTCAGGGCACTAAGGTGCCAAGGTGAGTATAGGTTTATTGTCTAGCTTTGGTGTGTACTGTAACACAATTACGTTTGTGCCAAAGTTTTGCTGCTGCTCTTGGTTGGAACTGACTTGCGGAAACAAACCCCAAAACTCACAGAGTATTGAAGCAGGTATGTTTATTTACAGCACTGGGGCGCATCTACCTGGGGGATAATCTAGCCTTTCATGCCCCTCCTCATTACCTTTGTTCAGCTCCTTTTATGCAATCTAATATTACCTATGCATTAGCTGTATTACATATACATTATTTTGTTGCATATGCATTAGCTGTGTCAGAAAATTCCAGAAAAGTGGGAGTGGAGATCATTAACATACACCAGTCCTGTAACTCTGCCTCAGAACGCCCCCTTGGGGTCTTCTTTTGGGGGTCTTTGGGGATCTTTGGATGAAGTAAGAAGTCTTCCTCGGCTCTAAACTTTTCACCTTTGCTAAGAACTGCTGAACCAGCGCTGTCCAATTATCCCAAAACTGGTATCATCTGTAGGAGCTCCTGTTCATCAGTCTTCAAGGTCCCCCTTCTTAAACCTCAAAGCTCCTTATCAAGAGTTCAAGGTTTTCTTGTTCCTGTTAGAGTCCTAATTATAAAGTTAACCATATCCTGTCTGTAAGTTAGCATAAGCAAGCAAGGCTCTATTTTAATTTAAGAGTATTCTACCTAAATTAGCTCTAGTAAACTAAAACTACAATCTTTTTGTATCACCCTTTATCAGAACTAAATTGTCATATTCACAGTCAGAACTAAGAATGATATGAGTAGATTATTTGTTGCAGAAACAGCCAGGAAAACATCCGTGTAAAAAAAAAAAAAAATCTATTCGTAAAAGCAAGCCATAAATTCTCTTCAGGGGCCTCCATGCTGTTTTCAGCGGCACCTACAGCAACAGTGTAGGCAGACACATCTTTGCTATGTCTGCCCCTGATGATGGCAAGACACAAACCAACTCTTTTCCAGGAATTGACTAGTCTTCTTCAGCATACTTGCAGCTCTGAGCTAATGCATTTAAGTGGCTGTGGCCTGCAGCCAGCAATAGGCACACAAGTAAAGCAGACATGACCGTTTGTACTTGTCTGTGCTTCCAAAAGTTGAGTCCTAGTCATTGTTTCCAGCATTCATGGTGTTGATCACTTGATAAAACCAACAAATTGTTCTCTTCTTTTTGCTCTTGATGTAGCCAATCTGTATCAATTGGTCGAGAAAGGGAAAGCACAACAGCCCCTGCAGCAACCAATTACTTATTTCCCATATCTCACTCTCCAATTCTTTCTGCTTTTCCTTGCCTGTATCAGCTTAATTTACTGATTATTCTTTTTTGTTTTATCTAGCTTTACCCTCAGCTCTTTCTTCTGTCCTATGCAGCGTGCCAAAGCATAATTTTATTTCAATTTTGATCACCCACAGACAACTATCCTTTCAGTGAATATTGCTGCAGGTAAAACTGAGCATGAATTGAACACCTGATGTATTCAAAGCCATGATACAGAACTTTATGTTGCCCCCTTGTTCAATAATGTCCACTGGGCTTCTCTGTCTAGCAAAATTTGTTCTAAAATTTGCTTCAAAATTCCTGCTAGAATGCATTTCTCGTTCAGTTTTCCTCTAAAACCATAATCTTTTTCATTTGTGTGACACTTGTCTTGCCTGGCTCATGCTCTACTGTCTTTTTCGTCAGGATGTCCCTTCAACACTTGACATAGGGAGCTCTGAAGGAACGCGAGTGAGTCATATTAGAAAGGACATCTCATTCTAAGAAATGGTAAGACAGGACTGTCTGGACTTTTCGAATGTAAATTTCAGTGAAACTGCTCTGGGTATTCACAGTCTTCTTTCATTCACAGCCAAGGGCTCCAAAATCTTTGCAGCACACTATTTGCATAGAGGTTACTCTAAGATTATGTACATTATGTTGGACTACAAATGTTGTTCTCACTTCAAGACTTCCCTGCACTGTGTAAGCAGGAGGTAGAGGAAACATGTGAATAAGAACGGAAGCCTTGCAGCAAGTGTGGTATCTGGAAAGCTTCATATCTCTCCAAGTGGACACTTACTGTCCTGGAAGAGGACCAAAAAGAATTCATAATTATTAACGTTAAAAACCACACTCAGATGGTAATTTTCTCCCTCATGCCTAACATCTGTAGTTGAGGGACATTTCCCATTTCAAGAACCACTTTGCTCCTCTCAGATTCCCCAAAGAACCAGTCACCGATCACAGGAAGTGACAGGCACTTTTCTTTGGGGAAGCAAAGAAAGCACCAGCCTCCAGTGCTATTCTTCCAATTTTTACTGGCATATACAGTGGAGGAGGAAGGGGTCCCCCAAATCCAACCCTCCAGGGGGATATCAAAACTGAAAATTACTCACCAGCCTCAGGACAAGAGCTGCTATTGCATGGGGATATAAATCAGATGCAAGGAGGTTCTTCACTCCCTGGGGATTTCCTGTCAGACTGAGGGAAGTGATACCCACCTTCCAGATGGGATGCTGGTGGTTTACAGTGCTGGGCACTGTGGCACATGTTGGAAACAATTTTCCAAGCAACAATTTTCCTATGCATCCAGCAGGTTGAAGGAGAGAGATTCTTGAAGAAACATGCACCACTGCCAGGGCGGAAGGAACTCCATTTCCTCCTAGCAGCCTTGTTCCTTTCATTTTATAGACCAATTCCTCTGGAATATACAAAAATAAGTGGCTGTGTATCCTACCTTTCACTCTGATGCCATGTAGGAAATGTAGGCTAGGAGCTACTGATCGTGTGGTGTCTAAAGCTCTTCTAAGAACCACGAAGTGCCCTGCTTCTATAATGTCTATGTGTTTCCTCTGATAGGCTTAGGAGATCTAATAGCCTGTTTTTCTGGGGCTTGTAGTAAAGTATTAATTGTACTATCCAATGTATACAGCTATGGAAACTTTAGCATGAAATTGTTCCTTTCTGTATTATTTGGGAGAGGGAAAAAAAGCTTATTAACAGCAATTTTTGTTAAGGCAGTGAATTACTGTAAATTTCTTCTTCATGCTGCTTCATGCTGCTGTTTGTTCATGTGTAGGGTGATATGTACTCCACTTTTCCTGTTAAATATCTCCTTGGTTTCAAGCAGAAGTGCATCTAAAGAGACAGATACTTCTGTGACATCCTTTTGTAAGAGGAGACTATCTCTCTCCATGGGCATTATCTGAGAAAAAGGTAATGATTAAGTAATAAAGATTTATTCCACCACACATTGTGCTGCTGTTTTTTGACAAAACCACAAAATTCAGTAAGCAAACCACTTCAAGTCCTGAATATGAGAACAGTAGATATATGAGGTGCAGTTCCAGATACCTAGTAAATGCTGTCTTTGCTTTCAAAAACACACAGCCACCTTCAACACAGTCTTCAGTGAAATAGATCTATACTTTAGGAGGTGTAGGTCCTCCCCACATGTGACTGTGCAGGAAATATAGGACCTATTAGGTATGATTGGATATATGGCATGCAACTGCATTGCCATGCTGTTCACATCAGGTCTGCCCCCAGGTGTTTGGCATGCTGCAGAGGAGGTGTTTGTGAGGACCTTGGGCAAAGGAAACCCTCCTTGAATTCCAGGCAGGTGGGATGAGGCATTCATCTCTAGCAAGACTGAGGCAACTGTTGACATGTATGTAGATGCAGCATGGTTAATTTTAGAGTTTAGAAATAAAATATTTGAGGAGCTGTTAGAGTATAAACTTTTGTAAGAAGGTAACTGAAACACGAACTGGAAAACCTCCGATGTTCCACCCCATGTAGGTTTAAGTTCAAGAGTGATCCATGCTAGAGCGCAGCCAAAGTTCTGATCAGGAACACATAATGAACTCTTTATGTAGAGTCTGTGGGTCATCTCCTTCAGACATCCTGGGCAGTGCTAATGAGTGTCAGCATCTCTGCTTAGTGTGCTCATGTCTTTCTGAAACATGGACACCATTGGGAAGCTTTGATTGTTGTTTGGTATTTACTATTGATTTGCTGATTTTTATTGTCTCACTAATAACAGAATAAAGTTAAAAACTTCTGCTACAACCCATCCCAGAAGGTGAGGGTAACCCAGGTTCTTGTTAATAAACCCCTTGGGGCAGATTAGAGTGAAACGGCGCTGAATGATCGGTGTTTGCAACTACATACATGTAGGGTTTATTTTAGAACAGTGGTTGCAAAGGAAAACAGGTAAGTAGCTGTTGTTATCATCCATAGTAATATAGCAATATAAAAACATAAAAGTAAAGCTTAAGAAAATGTATAACGAAAAGAAGGAGCAAGGATAAAAGTGGAAAGATGCGTATAGTCAACAGCCTTTGGATCCAGCGAGACTTGGTAGTTGCAATTTCGATGTGTGTTGGATTGAAGTGATGGGCTTGATCTGGTGGGGGGAGTCCACAAAACTCAAAGATTCCATGAGTTATATACACTCTCGTTCAAGTGGGAACGCCTAGTACCTCCCCTGGGGCAGGGAGTTTTACAATGGATGATGAAATACTGGATCACGGGACATGTCACAAGAATTTCACACCTTCTAAGATGTTGCAGCTGCCTTACAGCTGCCTATTGTGTCCAATCAATTATGGTCCATCACCCCAGATGAATAGCAGGGTAAGTGTGAAGTCTTCAGTGCTCCCCCTGAGGAGTTTTCACACCTGAGTCATCATGTAAGGGAGGACACTGGCATGATAAGAAGGTGGGATATTGCTTCCAGGCTGGGGGATGAACGGATAAAGAGCAGCCCTGATGAGAAGAACTCTGGGGTGCTGGTGGATGAGAGGCTGGACATGACCCAGCAATGGGCACTTGCAGCCAGAAAGCCAGTTGTGTCCTGGGCTGCATCCAAAGCAGCGTGGCCAGCAGGGCAAGGGAAGGGATTCTGTCCCATTCTCCAGGTTGAGACCCCACCTGGAACACTGCATCCAGGCTTGGGGTCCTCAGTACTGGAAGAATATTGGCCTGTTGGAGTGGGTCCAGAGAAGGGACAAAACAATGATCAGAGGGTTGGAACACCTTTCCTATGAGAAAAGGCAGAGAGAATTGGCATTATTTAGCCCAGAGAAGAGAGGGTTCCAGGGCAACCTCACTGTGGCCTCCCAGTCACCTGAAGGGGGCCTACAAGAAAACTGGAGAGAGACTTTTGACAAGGATATGGAGTGAAAGGACAAGGGGGAATGGCTTTACACTAGAAGAGTGTAAGTTTAGACTGGATATCAAAAATAAATTATTTACTGTGAGGATAGTGAAGCCCTGGAACAGGTTGCCCAGAGAAGATGTGGGTGCCCCAACCCTGTCAGTGTTCAAGGCCAGGTTGGATGGGGCCTTGAGCAACCTGGTCTGTGGAAGGTGTCCCTGCCCACAGCAGGGAGGTTGGAACTAGGTGATCTTTAAGCTTCCTTCCATTCTATGATTCTATGACTTCCTGATGATACAGCAGTTGCAATTATTTATCAAATGTGAGTTGTTCTTTTTATTTTAGTCTCTTCTTTGTTAGCTGTGCAAGCTCCAAAAAAAAATGAATTTGGAAAAAAAAATAGAGGAGATAAAGAAATTTTTTTTTATTTGTTTCATAACCTTTAGTCAGTTTTTAACTTTATTTATCACATTCTTTCCACAGATATCAGTGGGTTCTGAATCAGAGACTCTGAGGTAAAAATACTGCATGCATATTGTCATATCTTTTGCTATTCATGCTGTCTTGGTGTGATATAGTGGACAATAACCATTGCCAAAGGGTAGCCTATGTTTCACACATCAAATCAGAAAGCTAAGTGAAATAAGGAAAGTACTCTTTCATATTTTGTACACCTTTCTGAATTTCAGTTGGATTTTCCATGGTCAAATAGGATCATATTTAATTCCCTCAGCATAGTTTCATTTGACTTGAGTTGGTAGGCAGTTATAAATACGGATATTGGAATTAGAACACCTCAAAGAGGTGTCCTCAGTGAAATCAACTATGGTTTCAGGCTGCCTGCAGACATCTTTACACTGCTATCAGCATCATACATACATGTAAGCCAGAGAAAGAAATTGCATTCACACCATTTTAACCATGCCATAAAAGAGGGGACCTCAGTAGAATATTCCTCCTTAACCTGAGAAGAAACTGCTCTGACCCAGGCTCCTTAGGGTCCAGAGGCACATCTTGCTGCATGATCTGAGGTTACCAGTTTGGGGGTAACAGACTTGGTGAAAAACAAGGCCTGAGGCAAACACCAGGAAAAGGTTAACAGGCTGCATGTTTTTTTCTGACCTGCAGTGCAAATCCTAAAGTAGGCTGCTTTTAATGAATTGTCTGCGAAGTGTCTCTTGAGAGATATAATCTGGGTCTTCAGTTTGTAAAAAGAAGTACCTCTTGTTGCCTGACCTACTGGACTTTTTTACCTGAAAATCTGGAGCCACAAAACTCATGGGGCTGATTTAGCAGAGATAAAGTATAGAGCAGGTCTTTGATGAAGGCCTTCTGGCTCAAGGAGTACGAAAAGGCGCGCTCCCGTGTCCAGGGGTTCCACAATTTATGGTCCAATCCAAGAACCACCCACTCCCAGGTCTGCCCCCAGGCACGCCTCCCCGGAAATTGAGTCGGAGACCCCAAGACCCTTTTCTTCCTCATCTTCCTCTTCCTCATGGAACGTACTGTCTTTGGAGCTTCTCCAAGGTTCTGGGCTTGAAGGTTCCTTTGACTGTGATGGTATCTTGTTGTTCAGACCTGGGGTGTGTATGCTCTTAAACAGAATGTGCGTAAGATTATAGCTCTGCCTTGAAAGGAGACTAAAGAGTTTAGAAAAATCAGTATAAAATACGGGAATAGGGTTTGGTGATTTTTAACTACTATTCTAAAGTGTGACAGACTATACAGCTACATTAAAATCTACAAAAAGCTAAAAATCCCAAAAATTCAAAGGCATCATGACTCATGAGCAGCGCATGTCAAGAATCTCAAATTTCAAAACTAGGATATTTTTACTGGAAGTGTTTCCTGAGAAGTTTCCTGTTGTTCACCAAAAACTTCTATTTGAAATATGCCTTAGTTGTGAGGTGAAATTCCTGGCCCAATGGCAAAGTAAGTGTCTGAGATGTTGAACACTTAGTTTTGGAAGGTGGATTTCAAATCTCTGCTTATTCTAATGCAATCCAAGGATATAAACCACAGCACAATACCACACATGATAGGGTGCTGGCTACCTAAAGAGAAAGGACATTGTGCTTTCCTTTCTCCCTAAAGAACTTCAAACATGATGTCATCCCAACGTGGGACCTGTTAAAAGTTCCATCTTTCAAAATTTAAGTGTATTCAGGTCAAACCCACCCCTTCAAAATATGCTTTGTTATATCACCAGATGTGGACAAAGCCAAATCCAGGAGCTGAAGCTTAGGTGATGTCATTTACCAAGACATTTGAGCTTTTAAGGGCAGGTTTCCCAAACTGCTTTGGGATCATGCTGCTGCCATTGCTTTTGGTATATGCAGGGGACATTTCCCTTGTACAGAACAGGACGGGTGTGTGGAAATAACTTTATTGTTCCCAGATTGGGTGGAGTGAGTTTCTATTGTTCTCAAGTTTGAGGCGAGAAACTTCAGCAGCTGTCTGGTCAAAATATGGCTGGCTCCACTCAGTGCACCCTCAGTGATCCAGGGGGCCTATGGGCAGGACCTGGTAGCCTACCAGGATTTCCCCTGGAGCTTCAGAAGCAGCCTAGTTGCACCAGCAGTGGTTCTGTCTTTACAGGCTGTAGCTTTGACACAGCTTCATGTTTCCAGCTCAGGAGCTCACTTATTTGTCCCACATCACTCTACTGATGTGCAGCCTGACATTTTGCTTCCCATCACTCACCAGGTTTCCTGGCACCAGCACACCTGCCCTTCCCTGCAACGCTTGCCCACCTCTGTGTCCTCTCAGCAGCTTTCTGGTTTGTCCAATGCCATGTTAACAGATGCCAGGTTCAGAGTCTCCCCCAAGCCCTTTCCCAAGGCTCATGGCTATGCAGAACCTCTGTCCAGCAAAGCCACTGTCAGGTGTAGCTATGCTTACTACAAGACAAACCTTGCCTGAAACATGAACGCAAAGGGAGAAGCGGGAAAAGATGTAACTCTGTGGTGACTGATTTGAAATGCCTTGTCCTTTTCTCCCCTCTTCCCTTGCCCCGGAACCTTTATTTTGGATATGTCTTTCAAAAACCCCCTATTCTAAGGAAATATTCTAAAAATGAATATAATCCACCCCAGCCTAAGATAGAGGCTCCAGGAACAGAACTCCATGTGGCAGATCCTTCTACAAGTGCCTGCAACCCTACCACTACCTAAGCACAGTCAGTGTTCCCATTCCTGGGACAGACAAAGAGGTAATCACCACTCAGACTGAGGTTGATGCCCCGAGCATGAGCAAGCTGCCTGTTAAGAGCGTGGTGGCTCCATCTCCTGAAACAAGTGTCTCCACCCAAGGGGACCTGACAACGCCTGCAGCACCTCCTTGTCATGCTGTTCTCTGGAGCAACACTCATGATCTTGAAGCTGCCCATGGCTTTCCTGTCGGCAGAGAAACCTTCAGGCATTACGGGCCTGGTGACAGAGAGCGCTCCTGAGGCTCTCAGAAGGATCTCCCAGAAGCTAACTCCATCAAGAAGGTACAAGGGAAGGCTCCTCTCAAGAGCCTGTTAAGACACCCACAAAGCTCAACGTATCATAGGGATGGAAGGTATAGAAAAAGTTACCTCCTTCCATCCAGACCAGAAGAAGTCTCCAGAACGGAAGCAGCATTCCCCTGTCGCCAGGGAGAAGTTGCAGCCTGCCTGGGCCAGAAAGGGGATTTCAGTGGGCACAGGTTCTTTCAAATCATCAATCCCTTCTCAGCAAGAGATATTGCTATATTCTGTGGGAACATCCCAGGAGCAGGGCAGCAGTCTCTCAAATATGACAAAAAATATGCCCCAGCCCAGAGGATACCCAATGGGATTCAGAAGAAATCCAGGGTACCAGAAGCATTTGAACTCCCCATGCAGACTGTCCCATTCTCAGGTCTGAGGTGATCTCTCCACTCTCCCCCAGGCTTGTGAGCTGTGTGGGAAATGAAAACAACGGGGGATCACCTGATTACTTCCCAAGTTCAAACCCTCCACGTGCTAACAAAAGCATCCTGAAGGAACTCACTCCAAGCATGTAAAACATGTTGTCTACCTGACTGGTCTTCAGTCTACTGGTGGTTCCACAGAACTCCAGTCAGGACAAGGCTTTGGTATCTTTGCTGAAGGGGCAACTGACCATGATAGGAGCATGCCATGCTCCAAAAAGAGATCTGATGAGCAAAAGAGGCTTGAAGCATGGCCAGATCAACTGTAAGTTCCTGTTGTGAAAGCAATACAAGTGGTCACAGCCATACACCACTGGTTTTGGATAAATCTTTTGAGCTAACCAATTCAAAGGGAAAACTGCTACTGAGAAGCAGGCTGAGGGGTCACTCAGACTTCCTGAAGAAAGGCCTGAGCCAGAGGCAATCAGAATTGCAAACTAGATTAATGAAATTGATTTGCTAGGAAAAAAGGAAGCCCAAAGCTTCAGGAGAACCTGGTGCTTCAGCAGGCCACTGAGACAGCACTAGTCCAGCACTGGAGCACCATCTGGTGACAAAAAGCTAGAACAGTTTTCTGCAGATCCCATATTGTCTGCTAAGAAAATATGTTTTCTCTGTGACTGAGATGCTGCTCAGGCATCTGAACACTGATCCCTCCGACAGAGAACATCCATCCTCCTCTGGCTCTGCAGCAGGAGATGTGACAAACAATCCAGAGGAAGGGAGCCCAGACTGTGAACTGCCGCAAAACTAACATGGACCTTTACATAGCAGTCAGAGAAAATAGTCCAAAAGGGTAAATTAGCGTACACCTGAGTTATTTTACCATTTTATATATCAGTACTAATGGACAAGGATAGTGTGCACAAGAGAATCTGCTCAAATGGTATGTGGGTACCATAGCTGTACTAGTCTGGTAGTTTTTGACACAAGTAAATTCCACTTTGTATAACATTTCCTTCCACTTCTAAATGCATTGGCACTGCTAGGCTTGTAAAGCACTGATACCAGCTTTCTTTAAAGGACAAACCTACCTGGAATTACAGGGAATAGAGCAGTAGTCTGGTCTGGTCTTTCCTGCTAGGATATGTTCAGGCTTTTTCCTGGTTTCACCAAAAGAAAAAAAAATATATATAAAAGGGAATCTATTCAAAGGGCTTCTGCTCTGTCTTTTGCCTTTAATTTAGCTCCACTCTCTGAAGAGGCCTTCTGGACACGGCATTTCTGTATACATGAGCTGAGCAGACCAGACTTCATGGCAGGTCAGCGTCTGTCTGCCTGGAGGTGGTTTGCACAGGTCACATTAGGGGAAATGTGGTGAGAAGGAGGCTGGCAGCTAAAAATTGTCTCTCTTCCCTTGACTAAGGTCCAGACCATTTGTCCCAGCCACCACAGAGAGGCAGAACTAACTTTTGCCCGCAGCAGTCCCACTGTCCCCAGTTTCTCACAAAGAAAACTCCCTGCAGGTCCCTTCTGCCTCTGACAGATCTTTCAGACAGGATACCACACGGCCACTGTCAGTGGCTAAGTTTGAGATCAACTCCTTGATCTCATGCTGCCAGTGAAAGAGCTCATCCCTGCAAAGAGACTACATGTAAGAGCTACTGGCTTGTGTCTGTGACCAGGTGTCCAAGCTGGATGCACACGTGGCTGGGAAATCGGCTGTCCAAGTGTTCTTTTGGGGTGCAAAAGTAGCTACTTAGAGAGGAGAACACATACGATAACCCATACCTCCAAACACTGAACAACACAATGAACGTGCAGCATTGTAGAAAAGCATCTGCATGTTTTTTTGGAGAGACCTTTTGTTAGATGTCAGGTTGACTATTTGCATTGCAAGACAGCTCTTGGCTAGCCTTTGTTTAGACTTCTTGGGTGAAAGATCGAAACAAAACTTCTAAACAACTGATCCATGAGGAATCTATGATTTTCCTTGATTCATTTTCTTCTCCTTGACAAGAGGGTCAGAGCCACATTAGGTGCTCTCAGTGAAGCACAGCCAAACAGAGGCTGCTGGGTCCCATTCTATATTTGAGAGTTTTCTCATTACAGCCCAAGGTGTCATTTCTTGCCGCATGTCCCTGTGGATTTGGCAGTAGAAGGTGGTATGATGCAGGATGGAGAGTACACCCCACACAGGCAACCAATGACATGTAGGATAGCAGGTGCTGGACTCCTAGTTTTCTGTATCACATGGCATAAGCATAAGCCTCAGAGTCAGCAGCAGGACAAGCATGCTCCAAGCCTGCTGGAACTGATAAGCAGAGCTGTCACTGTTGAACACTACGCCTCCACATGTCACACTGTCGCAATTTAACACCACAGTGGAAGCTTTAGGACTCTCATGATCAGTTTCTTCCAGAGATGGAAAACCAAACTGCCTTGCCTTGCAAATCCTAATGCAAATTTCTTACATTTATGCTCTGTTTAGATCCTGCTTAGTCCTTATGCTGAACCTTAATGAAGGACTCAATGTGGCCTTCAGAGCCCGAGTGGAGAGATGAGAACAGAAGCATTGACTGGTTAATTGAGTAGAAAGGAGGAAGAGCCTTAAAATTAAGAGTATTCTGTATCAGTAGGAGGAAGCAGTGCTTTATACTGTGGTGAGCCAGAGCTCTGTAAGCTGTTTCTCTGAAGGAAGGAACAGATTGGACTGTGAGTCACTCTGAAAGTAGCTTGATCCTTTTATAACTCAGAGCAACAGGTCTTCTACATATGAGTTATGACGTTACTGAAGGTATGTGATACAGAAAGTACTTCATTTCCCTTCTGCCATTCACCCACTCCTCTGGGAACCAGATAGCCTGATAAACTAATGCAGCAGATATACCCAACTTAGTTTCTACTTAGTGACTAAATAACACCCATATTCCAAAACTCACTGGCAAAGTACAGGAAAGAAAACAAACCCAAATGCCTTTCCTATAACCATGTTGATGATTGCCTGCTGTTACGGCTCTTTTTCCCTCAGTCATATCACTCGGTGAATTGGAAAAGTGCTTAAATATGCAGAGCAGGGATTCCAGCATAATCTTTAATGGACACTCAAACTGTACTGATAAACAGCATACTGTATGGTTTTACACCAAAAAGCATTAATGCTGGGGAGGTTTTCATCATGCGTCAGACAACACTGACGTTTTTATGCCCATTCCTTTACTCACAGATTTGAAACGTTATTTTTTCGGCTGATAAAATTAGCGTGAGTAGCTACAAAGGAACTTATCTAACATGAAGGAAGATCAAAAGTCTGAGCTGGATTCAAAGTCCGTTCACCATACAGCAAGAGTCAACTGCACTTGGAAGTGGATGAAACAGAGGTACAACCCTAACCAGAGTAATCCATGGGATGCATAGATTTGCCAGACTCTGTAGGAAAGCAAGAGTTACGAATGGCCACCTTGTAGTTTGAAATTTAAGTTTGCCTCTGAATTGTTTTTTGTTCTGGTTAAAATGACAGTGAGCTCTCAGGGAACCAGTTAGTAAGGTGAGGACATGTACAGACACTGTCAGTCCTCTGGAAGTGCTCCAGCCCAGGGCCTAACCTGAGAATTGGTGAACTGCATGGCCGGAGGGAGGAGAACCTTGGGCTGGAGCAGAGCAAGAAGAGCCAGTTGGGCCGGTGGGGAAACTAGACACATCTTTTCCTTTGCCCTCTCTCAGTTTCCCAGCTCTCACCTGTCCTTCAACCCAGGCTCATCCAAGGATGCCACACAGGAAGACACAAAATGTTCATCTGTGGAAGATTGAAGTGCTGTGCTGGAAGTGCTGACTGTCTTTCCAGCTCTGGAAGTCCTTGTGTTTCGGAGCACAGCAGGGAAAACTATTCATGCACTTTG
>VZRE01006760.1:34815-54727 GCA_013396775.1 Cephalopterus ornatus
AAATCTTTTGAGGGAAGCTGGAGAACCTAAATATACTCTTGTGTAAGGAAAAAAAAAAAGTACTCTGCTTTTATATCCACTATTTCTGGCCCCAGAACTACAAAGAAGCTAATCAAACACTCATCCTCTCCCTCTCTCCAAAATCAAAAGATGCAGACATTGCAGTGAGTAGGGTTCAGAGATCTCTGGGTCTCCTTTTCTTTGGGCAGGAGGCAATTCCAATTGAGAAATCACACGTCTCCTAAAGAATGAATGCCCTGTTTTCTATGTTGGCTTGTTGGGAGAATGTATCTCAATTCTATTAATGTCTAATAGACACAATTCACCTGAAGTTTTGAAGGCCACAGCCAACTCCCCTTCCCTCGTCCCCACCCTTCCCACCTGCCCGCCCCCCCATATGAGCAACATTTGGGTAATTTTTAACACCAAGTTCTTCCAGAGACAGGGGAAAGCCTTGTTAACCACAACTGATCACCCATTCATCTCCCACGTGTTTCTGATGAACTCATCAGAACACATTGAATATTCCTGTACCACAAATACGGATTCAAAACAGGACTTACTATAAGTACATGGTGGAGGCCACAGTATTTGTAGCTGCACGGTTCAGTACAATATGTGTTCTTGTGACAGAAGAACAGTTTTCCTTCAGTTTCCCCTCCCAGACCATCTGTTCTTTGAAGGTTAAGATAGATCTTTGTGATCAACCCATCTGCCTTCCCAGGGAAGGCAGGCTATATGTCTTTCCCACTCTTTCTCCTTGAGTTGGTGCTTTTTAGGCTTCCTTAAATCAAAGAATGACAGTGGTTAAGCATTTGTCGTAAACTTTAGTTGGACACTTCAATGGCTGTCATCACAGATGATATTAAAGTTTTGAATTTCCTCTGCTCCACTTCCAATAATGGGAATTCCTTTTGCCTCTGTCTACTAGATGCAAAAGCCATGTGCTGTTTGATTTCTTTCTACTGGTAGTTTTGCTCTTTCAGGTCATTTGGAACACACTTAACAGCACTGGGAATTTTCCTTGTGCCTTTGGAGGCTGAGTTCATAGATCTTGATCCATTTAGTGGCTAATATGCCAGGTTAATTCTAGCTTTGATGGAGAACACCATCCAGCACCATGTCAAAAAATGCACTAAAAGTCTACAGCATAGATTTCCATTAACTTCCATCTGCCATGTTCCCTTTTTTTTTTTTAATGTGTTAAACCAACATTAAAAGCAATGAAGTTAAAATAAATATCTTTAAGGTCTAGACCAAAGTTACAGCAAGACTAAGTTGTTTTAAAATGTTATTTCTTTAGGTGGTAGACTTCTGGTGGAGGGAATGGCAAGGAGAATGAAGGTGCAGCATTGCTTGATGTAGAGCGTACTCTCCTACAAAATGTGATGGGAAGAGTTTGGCGAGGGAAAAGGGGAGGATATTTAGAGAAATACTAAAAAATATTGGCAGCAGAATCCTTGTCTAGGATATGTTCGTCCTCTAACTGAGCATGTCACACACATTTGAGAAAAAGACCTGGCAGAACATAACCAGAAAAATCTTATAGCAGAGGAATCTATAATCAGTCCTTGCTTTTACCTCGTTCTTCCATTCTCTTCTTTGCTGACAGCTCTACTGCCCCGTGAGAAAGCTCTTCAGCATTCATCCTTAAGCTGTCCCTGCACTCAACAACTTTCTATGGCAACAGATTCTAAAAGAGAGAACAAGTGCTCATTGAACTGTGCTGGCTTTTTTATAGGGATAACAAACATTCTACAGAATTTGCATGACTTCATTGGGAAAACCATTGTCCAAACACAAAAAGAGTTTGGAACAGTTCCTTACCTCTTGGAATTGCAAAAACTCCAGGAATTGGTGTTTTGAGACTGGACACAGGTAGAAATGCTTGCTTTAAAAACAGACATCTGAAACACAAGCCTGAGGCACAGGCCAAAAAGGGTCTGCACACGAGGATCTCAAGAGGCCACAAAGATATAGGCAGATACAAAAAGTGAGCAGAGTACAAGTAACCTGGGTTTAACACCTCCTGGCAGAGTGACACAAGGACTTGAGTCACTGAGCTACTAACCTGCAAGAATTTCCATGTCTCAGCCTAAAATTCATTTATTTTTTCCCTCCACAGGTTTGGGGCAGCTTCTGAGCAGTCACTCTCACCAAAGGCAAAGAAGGAAACATGAGGGAAGTGTGCAGCAATCTTTAGTCTGGAAGGAGAATGCCTCAGAAAAATGCCTGGATTTTGCTTGTAGACTGCTATTTGGATGATCTTTTGGGACTACAGAAAGGGGGCTTTTGAATTATTTTAGTGTCAGAGAAGGATGGGTGAGGAGTGTCTTGAGAAAAGAGCCATTAAACAACAAATGTGGGAGGAAAAGCCCGTTGGTCTCCATTAGCAGTGTTAATTGCCATATGCATTTCTTCCTTCCTGAAAATGCTTTTGATTGTATACACAACTGTTATCGAGTGACAAATAACTGATGTGAGTGTAATAGTTTTTGTGCCTGTCATGTGTGCAGGGAGGAATTCCTGCTCTCTGGTTCTTTAATCTTTACAATGCAACACTTTATCTGTTTCTGTGTCTTTCTCTAGAGCTAAAAACCAAACTTGATGTCAATGTTTCTAATTGAAAAAAAAAAAAAAAAAAAAAAAAGCAAGATTTAGAGCCTTTTTGCCTCCTTCTTGGCTACTTCTGTGTATTTTTAATTCTCTGACATTTTTCAAATCTACTCACACCAGGAAAACATATTTTCTGCTCCTCATTAAGTCTGATGTCAAATGGTGTTAGTGGGATGTCTGATCTTCTTGGGTTCAGAAGAGTCTGAAGCCATACAACAAAATGCTTTCCCTGAGTCATTGGACACCAGGGTAATCTAAACCAATCTGCAGGTAAACAGGGATACTATTCTTTTGATCAGCTCGTGTGACTAATCAGTTATAGAACTGCTGAAGTTGGCAGTTTGAGTTACCAATTTCCAGCATTGCCTGATTTACTCATTTGGTTAAGCAAGTGCTGTGGCACAAAGTTGGAGACAAAGTTTTTGCCCTTCCTCTTTGTATGTTGCCTGATACATATTTAACATGATCTGTGCAGTCAGAAGAGAGTGAACTGTGGCCAGAATTACAGTTAGTTTTATTTTGTCGTGGTTTCTTTAGCAAGTAATGTCAAATTTTTACATTTCCTAAGATTATGAGATGGTTGATTTGCAACTAGAAGAGCTATTATATATGTATATGTAACTTTAAATATTATAACTTAAACCTCAGCCTCTTTGAAAAATAAGCAGCTTTCTAGATCAGAAGAGTCAGTAAGCCATATATAAGTATTTAATATCTGTAAATGCTACAACATAGTTGTCCTGCGGCTTTAACACAAACTTTTCAGAGGCGCATATTACAAGATGTTATCATTTCTCTTCTGTTTTTGTCGTTGTTGTTTAAAGTACTGAGGTGGATGTCCTGGTGTGGAATGTTGGATGAAACCTGCCATTGAGACCCTGTCAGAGTGTGGTTTTGAGTAACCTCTTTGAGCAGCCCATCCTAAGGTATGGGGGCAGGGAAGTTGCTTGCACTGCTCCCTTGCACTGTGAAGCAGATATGAGATGGCTTTGCCATGCTGTGGCTCTCCTGTGAACAAGTACTGTCAAAGGGAACACTTCCCTACTATTGCAGTGGTAAGGCAAACACAATTCCTGAATAGTTTATTCTGTCTAATTACTTTGATAAATTGCATTAAGCAAAATTCTTAATTTGCAACTGGATAAACTATTTCTCCTACTTTCCCTGTAGTTTTATTCTGGAAAGAGCCATAATGGGCTGTTAAAGCTCTGTACTGACTGCAGTTCAGTGGTTCACCAGGTGGCAAGAGCCCTGAGCGCTGAAGGTGGACATTTGGGTAAGACTGGCCAGAAATCTGAACTTGTGCTTGATTATTTAGATTCAAGTAAACTACTCTTGTTTGGGCAGCCTCTTCTGTAGCCCAGAAAAGCCACATTTGACTTTTCCTGCTATTCTCACCCATTAAGTCAGATTCCCTAACACTATTTGCAAGCATTAACAACTGCTGTGAAAATTATGAATATGATGGCATTAGGCACTGGTAGCTCTGTTTAGCTCTGTCGCAGGTAGATTATCTTTTTCATGCATCTATAGGGAGCTGGGAAGCTGGAACTAATGGATGGACTTTCTGCAGTTTTCCTCTTTTCTGACATCCAGCAGCCGCTGGATAGCACTGAGGATACTGTCCTGCTCACAAACACTTTCTAACATGCCTCACACTTTGATTTTCAGTAGTTCCAAAAATTGTCTGGGATGCTGAATTTGAGTTTTTTGTCTGGACAGGTGTAAGGATGGTTACTTCAGTTCTTGTAGTTCAAACGATGGATCTCTCCTCACATACCACCCCTACTTTGGAAGTGCTTAGGGGTAACAGTAAATGCTCACTGGAAATCTCCACACAACTGTGTATGGATCCTCAAACTTGTTGCAAATGCATTCTGTCCTGTCACACTGGTGAGTAAAGAAGACTATAAGTAGCCTTAATTATTGAATAAACCCCAAGTCACGTCAGTGGTGTCTGACTATAGAGTAATTTCAAAGGATCTGCAAAAGCATGGATAGCATACAACTAACTGCCTTTAGATACCTGGCAGCACAAGGAGATGTTCCCTGATTATCCAGTCATCTTAATACCCATGACTTCTTTTAAAGCTTTCCCATGCTGCAAGCACACAAACTACAGCACTATGATTTCAGAAACCAAAAGACCAAACATCTTCAGGTGTCTATAGATCTCTGACCTTAAGACATCTTATCTGTCTCTGAAGATGAACTCTGGTGAGGCATTCAGATTTGTTTCTAGTGAAAATGCTACAGGCTTGAGCCACAAATACAGAATTAGCTGGTTTTACGTGTGCTTGATCCACTCAACACAGCCAATGTAGTGGTACATTTGGAACCACGGGTGGATGTGAATTTCAATAGCTGCAGCAGAAATAATTTTTTATGGGTTCTGTCTCAAACTACGTACAGCTAAGCCACCAGGACTTTGGGTGCATTTGTCCTCTTGGCCCCTCTTTGCCTCCTAGCTTCCTTGAACAAGGTAAAACCCCTCCTCTTAAGCTCTAGGTTGTGTTTGATTACATAATCTAAACAGTTTTCCAAGGAGATGGCTCTTCAAGCTGCTAGTGCCAGACAGTTTGATCTGCTTTTGAGGGGCAAGCCAGAGCTGGCAAGTAGTCCAACAGCTGCATAGTCTCAGCCTGAGGACACAAACAAGGAGTGGGCCCTGAGACGTGGACCCAGAAGGAAGCACAAGGGAGAGTGGTGAATGAAATCCCTCTCTCAGGCTTATCATACTGGCAGAGTAGTGGTCTGGATGCAACCTGGGTGCATCTGGCCATGATGCCAGCGTGCCTCTGACAACAGCTATCCAACAGAGTGGTCTGGAGTCAATGGTGCCTTGTTCCTCAGCTCTGCAGCTGTGCTAAGTGAAAGACAAAGTTGGGGCATTGAGAGTCTGAAAGAGCTAGAAATCGAAATATCAATGTGATTAAGGGAACTGGGTGCCAAGTGCTTGACCCTCTTAAATTCTCTTCAGAATTCTGGATTAAAAGGATTGTTCTTCTCTGCTTTGTTTCCTTAGAGTGTCAGCAGATTAAAGACAGGACAGAGTCACTTTGTGAAAGCCTTATCTGCAATACGCTGGCTTTCAGAAAGGAGTTTCAGACTATATATGCAACTGGTATTATAAAAGTCTGAACACTTAGGGCATCATTTTCTGGTGCCTGTTTAGATGCTTGTTCCTATGCAGCAGATACACATCTGGGCACTGAACCACCTGAAAGTTATCAATGTCTCTTTCACTGCCAGTTAATCAGACATTAAGGAATTCAATCTTAAACTGTGCTCTCTTAGTTCATGACTTCACAGATGCTACATGGTTTTTTCTTAGTAATGCACAGTAAACTGTGCATTACTTTGATATAGACAAGAAATTTGAGAGAAGAGGGTAATTTATTTATCTTTCTGAAAAAAGAGACGTAGTGTTTGCATATGAAAACAAAATACTGGCAGGTTCAATAGCCAGATGTGGCCAAAATATCATCAAGCATTGACCTGGTTTAGAAAAATAGATGATCGTGGAATATTGATTTTTTTTTAAAGTGACTGATCTTCTGAGAATACCATAACCTCATTTAGAATAGATATAAGCTCTGTTAGTTGATTTTGATTTTGCAAGGGCCTCAGAACTCTGCAATCAATCTGAACTCAAGCTTGCTGGACATCCAATGCCTTTGAGACCATTGTGTCCAGTGTGACATTCAAAGTACCTCAGCAAAGTGCCAGTAGCTATTGCAGCTGTGTTTGATGTGGTATATAGCTGTGCAGGGCACTGCCACAGAGATTTGGATGCCCAGAGAAATGTTAACATCATGCTGCTTTGAACCAGTATGTTTTTACACTTGATTTGCTCTTAGATTTTTTACTGTGTCCTTTCATTGGACACTGCCAGCTCTCTTTTGTCTAAAGTGCTTGTATCTATATACTTCTGATTCCTGAGAAACAGTAGTGGCTCTTTGGTAAGTCAATGAAAACAAAGATTGTATACATGAAGATTTTGGGGCAGGAGGGGAAACAGATCAGTTTCATTGATCTGTTGACTCACGTAGGGGTCTGGCTCTTTTGACAAAACCAACTATGTCCAGAAATGGAGGCTTTCCATGAAGCAAATGTGACTGAGCTATGGTGTGGTCTTCTTCAATGCATGATTTGAAAGAACTGTTACACTGTCAGAAATCTGCTGTCTATGGAAAAGAATCCCTCGAGTTTCTATTTCCCCAAATTTGAAGAATGTTAAATTGACAAGTTCTGGGTTATGTGGACATATTTTAAGGTTTTCATATCTGCAGAAGTAAACTAAACATGGTCCAAATTGCTCTAAGTAATAAACATGCTGCTTCTCATCAGCTGCAACCTACAAGGTGTGTTTCTGTGAGTGGGGGTACGTTACCTATTGTGACCTGCAGTAGATACTAAGTTTGTTTGCATAGCATTGTGTAAACTGAAGCAACAGATGTCTGCATGGAAGAAGTTGGCGCTTCATTCTGAGCGGCTGAGCTGACATGGTCTCACATCTTCTGGGTTCTTCTTTGCTTTTTCAGCTATTCTGTATCTAGTGTATGCAGACTGAGACACCTTATGCTCTGACCTTGCAATCTGATAATTTTAAAAATAGACTTATGAGGTGTAGATGAAAGAATGCTTAAAGCACTCTTGTAAACAAAAATCAGGATGGAGCCAAACTTTCCCAAACACTCCTGCACTGTGGCAGTACCTGAACCAATAAGCCAAATTCATCCAAATTTGCAGAACTGGGAAGGGACAGACAAGCCTCCATGATGCCGTCTAAGAAATAGACCTCTACGCATAGCAGGTGAGATGCCAGAAGGGAAAGTCTGCACTGCAAAGTTACAATAAAAGAGGCTGGAGTGTGTGTCTGCATTGCCACACTGCTGTGTTCAGGTGAGAGTGTGACCTGGTCACTGTCAAATAACCAGAGATGGTACTGTGCATCAAAGAGAGCCCAGGCTCCTGAGACATGTGCAAAAATGACACAGAGCTTAAGCAGCATGAACGATAGTCAAATTGAATTTCCATCCTGAAGAAAAGAGTTGATGAACACTAAAGGGCAAGAACTGAATGCATGTCACCAATAATACAAAGATGCCAAGGAAATCCTAGTGCGAGCAAGTAGCAATCACCATCAATAACATCCCCCCCTTTTGTATCGTAAACAAAGCATGACAGGTCAAGGGAGGTGATTCATGTTTGGAAATTTGGCAGAAGATAAACCCCATTGCATTCCAGCTGGTGCTAGGAGATCAGAGGGGCTGGATGCAGCTGGGCTTCATTTCTGATTATAAGCAGTTGGGCAGAATGAGTCTGGTCAGATTCCAGGCTCACAAATAGCATGGGTTACCCCATAAATCTGGTCACATTGATGATTGCAGATTTATAAATAGTGTGGTTCACAAATTCAACACTGTAAGTCTGGCCTGGCTCAATAAGAACTTATATGATCACAGACTACAGATGCACACCTGCCCAAAGCTGATCTGTGATGGGAGAGTAAGGGAAAGCAGGCAGCCACACATGGCCTGGCTCTGTCATCTCTGTCCTGTTTACAGGAGCAGGCTATTAACTAATTTTTTAGTTTGTGAAGAGCATGTCCTCCCCAGCTTTGGGGAAATTGGTAAGCTAAGGGTTTTTGAGATCAAGGTCATATTTAGAAAACACCATCACTACCTCTTACTGGCTAGTGACTGCAGATGAACTGTAAGAACACCAAATCTGCTCCTGTTAAGTTTCCTCTGATTCAACTATATAGTATCATGACAGGACTTCTATTTATAAATAACTCTGCAATAGAAATAGCAGCTTATCTCTGGTTATTCTCTGATTATTGTTCCCTCACAGATTGCATTTCTTTTGCATCTTTGCTTGTTTGATCAGGTCCAGATATAATCACTGACTGTCACCAGTACTCTTATCATTGACACTACTGTGAAGAGTTGGATTGAATTTGCATAACCATTTTCTGTAAACCATGCTTTTCACAGGAGGTCTAGCTGTATGGAATACATCCAAGACCCAAAACAATAAAACTCTTAAAATGAAAGGTATTTTCAAAGCCAAAGCTGTGGTGTAATCCAGCCTAATCTTTGCCATCCACAGGACCAAGTTCGACTTCCTTCAGTACAATATTTCTGATTCTTCTTCTTTGTTAGATTAACTTCAAGTAGAACTCATTGCCTCTAAAAGTGTTATTTGGCTGCATGTAGCTCTACATCCACAGGAGGGGGCACTTGAATAAAATTTTAAGCACTTCGCCGAATACCTCTGTTTTCATACATCTTCCTTTGTGGGAGTGGTTCCGTGGTGGAGAAGGGGAAGAGCTAAAAGGTGATGAAGGTGCATGGACACAGACTGAATAGCCCATCAAGTCACGAGTGTGTTGCAGAGCCCTTGCAACAGGAGGATTTTGCACTGTTTCAGTCAAAGTTTGCTTCAAATGAATTAATTCAATTCACACACGAAAAATAATACATTAAAAGAAATAAAACACCAAGTTATTTTGCTCCTTGGTCCGAAAACTATGTTCTCTGCTTCAGTGGGCAATATGGCATTTTATAAGGAAGCCTTTGTTTCATGCTCAATGTTCACAAACAGGCATCTAGGGGGTTGAACTAAAGGGCAAACTGCTAGCAGTTCAACAGCCTGAAAGATCTGGAGTTCTTAGTCTAGTGCAGAGAAACTGCATTGCAGTTTCGCATCAGCTGTGTCTTGGATACCTGCCTGGAGTACATCCATGCTTCCTGAGGGGAGCAGTAAGCGAAGGAAAACATGCTTCCACATGCATTACTGTGTGTGCACTTCAGCTACACTGATGTGTCAGAGTGACTCGCCTTTCTGAGTGACTAGGACTTATTTCAGCATGGGAAAAGTCGATGTATAACTCTGCTAGACCATGTTCTTTCCCCCTCTTTAGAGCTTCTTCGGTCTTTTATGACTGACCAGGGTGTAGAACCTTGGAAGAACTGATTTCTAGCTCCTGTGGACTTGAAGATTTTCAAAGCCGAAGCTCTGAAAGAAGCAGGCAAAAGCTTAAATGCCAACAGGACTGAGATTTACCTCCACCAGTAGACTCAATGGTGGGTTCCTGTACAGATTTGCCTTCAAAAGATTTATTATTATTCCACCTTCCACCCTTGCTTTTGTCTAGTTTAAATCCTAAATTCTGAATACAGACACTCTGTGCTGCTCATGGGTGGAGGAAGGGTTCTGTCTGCAGTGTAGCATCCAGGGACCCATTTCTGTTTCCTCAGGCTTGTGCATGGAACTGCGGTGATGTCTCACTGGAGATGAGCTACTGCCACAGCCTGAGTCCTGCTCATAGATTCAAAGCTTCTCCTGAGCCAGAACAAATTCCTCTAGTCTGGGTGGGGAGAAGGAAGAGGTGACTGCTGATCACAATAATCAGATTGTAACACCAAGGAGAGGGAAAAATTAGAGAGGAGGTCTGATTTAACTGGCAAAACTTGCAGAAGAATAGACGTGTGGCTGGATTGCTTGTTTGCTACTTCCCACTGCACCCTTTGCTTTCATCTTCTCTTGATGATAGCATGGGTTGCACTTTTAAACCCTCCCAGCAGTGGCCTAACTATGCTCTCTGACAACAGCAACCAAATTCCAGTTTGTTTAACTGCTAACACTTCTGACTGACTGCAGTAAAAAAAGAATTGGAGCAGTTCAGCCTCCTCTAAAAATACCACTCCAAGAGACTGCTATAGGAGAACCCCATGATTCTTCATGTGAAGGAGCGAACACTTATTAGGGCCAACATCCACAGATGCAGAACTTGAGGCAGGGAAGGAGACACCTTTTTTTGCTTATGTGGCAACTATGGGGGAGAAAGCAGGACCTAATTTTCCTGGTCCCAAGTGGGTTGGTGGAGCCTAAGCCTCATTGTTTAAAGTTATGCCAAATGCCATTCTGTTGATGTCTTTGATTTCATCCTGCTTCAAAGCTCTCAACTATTTGAGAACAATTCAAGGTCAGCTACCACCCCACATCACATTGCTGCTTCTCAGAGAAGACATCTGCAGAACTGTGGCTGCTTGTTGTATTTGTGACAAAGCTAGGACAATTTTCTTTGATTTTTTTTTTTCTTTCTTGAGAGAAACAGATGCTTGGCTCCACTGACAGCAATGCAATTTGAAATTCCCGAGTCTCCAATTAAAAACTAGATATGTTTCCAAAACACTATTAAGGACACACTAGGGGATAAGGATTTGAATTTATTGTCATGAATATAAAGCTTGCCTCCTTATTTGTGGTAGAACAGTAAGGAGAGTGTGCCACAGACAAGCTTTTTTGCCTTACAGCATAAAAGAGTGCCCCTCCAACAAAATAGAGACTGCAATTAGTGCTTTTCTCCTTGTGAGATGTCTAGACTACAGGCTCTAGTGAGACAAGCATACCATTAAGAGTGGTGATCTAATAAAACAGCTGGCAAACTTTCTGTGTCGACTCTGCCTTTTGTCCAGCTCACTTGTTTCCTGTGAGACACTTAGGACTTGACGTTCCCAAATGTGTGCCATCTCTCCCCATATCAGACGGCCAAATCTGCAAAATTGCTTCTTGCTATTTTATGTCAGCATGACTTGAGAAGGAGACCCAGTAGTACTTTTGTTTTATGAGTATTCACTACTGGGATCTGCCAAAAAAAGGGGGTGGTGCTGTGAACGATGGCAATTCGTAAATAGGCTTTGCCGCAGCTCTGCCTACACCTGCTCTGCCAAAGCCTTCAGCATCACCTTGATTCCATGTATCTTGATGGTGATTACAGTGGAATCCCGGTGAGCTCAGAATAATTAAGCTAAATCTTCAGTTGTCTGAGAGCAATCATCCTTTTCCCGAGTTGTCCGTGGGTATAGACATGAACCCAGCTTTTACCAAGGGACTGGAAAACAGCTGTCTCTATGGGTATCAGGCAAAATGTCACTCTATAACTGGAGCTGATGCACCACTGATTGCCAAAAGCAGATTTACAGCATTTGTGGGTGACAAAACTACTGAGACGCTTGCAGATCTCAGTGCACATCTGGGCTGAAAGAGGACAGAACATGATTTCAGTGAAGAATTCAAAGGAAGGCACTTATGTAAAGAGAGTGATAGGCCTCTGCGTCTGCTCATCATGGTGCATGGTGTCCAAGGCAATCAGGGTCTGGTTCCAGCCACAAGGAGATATAGTTTGATAGAGATGTGATCACTGACACGGGACACTTTGAAAATGTTTGAAACCTAATCTTTAAGAATTTTTAGATATAATCAGGGACACGACATCCAGAAGCCGAGGCTCAGTGGGAGGAAGGCTGCCACCTGCTTGCTGTGTTCATTTGTTCTTTCCCTACATATTGTTATCAAAAAGACTCTAACTTATATGGGGCTTCAGTCTTGGTACTATAGCTGTTAATTTTTATTGTTCTCTCTGCAGGTGCTCCTGAGCAGTCCTTAGGCAACTAAGGCCAAGGTTTCAGAAACATTTAGCTTAGTTCATGCAGATTTGTACCAAAAGAGAGGACAATTGATTAACTTTTCATCTTCACCTTGGGGAGAAACACAATGTTATTCAGGGAAGCTGAGTCTGAAATACAGTTTTCTTCTGAGGAAATTGCAGCATCTCTGCAGTTCTGAGTCTGTCACATTACAAAATGCAAAGAACAGAGGGATTTCAAACCCAGCAACAAAACACTTCAGCAGCTTGAACTATTACACACACTCTCTTTCCACCCCCATTTTATTGGATTCTTCCTTAAAGCAGAAGTAATAGCATTGAAAATGGCTAGGAAGATCTTGGAGAGAAAGGGAATGCCTTATAATGGATTGATAAAAGCAGAACCCAGCATTTCTGTAATGAAAATTGAGGAGAGTAATTTTGGTCCTTACCACAGACTGTGTGTTGGTTCCCCAGAAGGAAATAGAAATCAATACTTAATGGAATACCCTTCCTTGCCACTTGGTTCTTCAACAGCACTCAGATTCAGATCTCCCATTACTCTTTTTCTGTGATGCAGCCTGCAACAAGAAGGTTAAAAAGAAAAATCTTTCTTTTTTTTCTTTTGTTTTCTCTCTCTGCTTTTTTTTTTCTTTGTAGCAAGCTGAGTTGTTTGAAAAAAAAAAAAAAAACAACCAAAAAAACAAAACCACAAAAAAAGAAAATTTGAAAGGAAATTCAATAGCCTGAGCACTGCCACAACTTGGTTCTACTGTCAAGGACAGGAAAACTTGTAATTAGCTGCAATAGATAAATGATTTCTTCGGACTTGAATTCCCTCTGTAAATTTGCAGCTGGCACCAAGCTGATGGGAGTGTTCATCTGCCTGAGAGTAGGAAGACTCTGCTGAGGGATCTGGGCAGGCTGGATCAGTGGGCCAAGGCTGACAGTATGAGGTTTAGCGAGATAAGTGCCAGGTCCTAGTCTTTGGCCACAACAAGCCCATGCAGTGCTACAGGTCTGGGGCAGAGTGCCTGGAAAGCTGCCAGGTGGAAAAGGCCCTGGGGGTGCTGTCCACAGCCGGATGAACATGAGCCAGCAGTGTGCCCAGGTGGCCAAGATGGACAATGGCATCTTGGTCTGTATCAAGAATAGTGTGGCCAGCAGGACCAGGGAGGGATTGTCCCCCTGTACCCAGCGGTGGTGAGGCCACACCTCGAGTCCAGTATCCAGTTCTGGGCCCTTCGGTGCAACAAAGACATTGGAGGGGCTGGAGCAGGTCCAGAGAAGGGCAATGGAACTGGGGAACAGTGTAGAGACTAAGTCCTGTGAGGAGCAGCTGAGAGAGCTGGGGTTGTTTAGGCTGGAAAAGAGGAGGCTCAGTGGTGACCTCATCACTCTCTACAACTCCCTGAAAGGAGGCTGTAGCCAGGTGGAGGTTGGTCTCTTCCCAGGCAATCAGTGACAGGACAGGAGGTCAACAGTCTCAAACTGCTCCAGTGGAGGTTCAGGCTGGACATCAGCAGGAATTTTTGCATAGAAAGGATTGCTGGATAGGACTGCCCAGGGATTGGTGGAGTCACCATCCCTGCAGGTGCTCAAGAAATGACCGGATGTGGCACCCAGTGCTATGGTCCAGTTGACGAGGTGCTGTCCAGTCATAGATTGAACTTAATAATCTCAGAGGTATTTTCCAATCTAAGTGATTCTGAGATTTTGTGACTTTAAAATAGAGGTTCTAAGTCACTGAAGCTTTACGTGTTATTTGCTTGACAGGATTCTGGTACAAATAAACCAAAAATAGAGAGGAGTGTCTAGTGGAAAACCAGATAAAATACACTTGAAATACAGAGTTTATATCCTTTCAAGAGTCCACTTGCAAGTTTTACTGCTTTCTTCCTATTTGAAAAGTTGGATCAGGAATGCTGATACAATCAATACCCAGGCCAGTCTTTTTAGTTCCTATATATAAAATGGCATGAAACCATAGGAAGCAGTGAACAGCTGCTGAAATCACATGTTAGACTACTGCATTTCCAACTCGTTTGGCACTTTAGACCAAAGATGGTAGAGAAAAATTTGTTATGGCATTCTCAGGGACTCTAAATTTACACTGATCATTAGGATATTTCATTTTGGGAAATGTTCACGAATGTGAGTGGTCTGATGTGTCAGATCACTACAGTCCTGCATGCTTTCCAGGAAGTGCCAGCCTGGTGTCCTTGGACCTGCACCCTGATTTCTATTTTTCCTGAGTAATGCATTTTAAATGTTATGACGTAAAACTACTGGCTTAATCCAGAGGCTTAATGGAAGATAACCCTTGTCCATATCTGATCTTTCAGGCAAGGATGGGTTGGGAAGGAGCCCTTCAGAGAATTCCTGAAAGAGCTGCACCAGTTTTCCTTAATTTCCTTCAAGGAAGTAAATCACAGAAAAGATAGAGTCTAAAACAGTAAATGCAAGGATTTGTCTTATTTTGTATTAAGTTGTGATTGGGGTGCTGGGTTGTCCTTTCCTAAGTATGTAGAGTACAAAATTTCCATGGCATTATGAATCCCAAGAGGTGGAAGGACTAAAATTAATTCTTTTTAAAATTCTCAGCAACAAAACCTTTGTTGTAACTGCCAGCACTAATATATATAAAGAATATATATTTCTTTTGGGGCAAGGAAGGTAGGGATAACAGAACAAAGAGATTGTGAACAGCTGCCATGCCTATTTCCATGTGCAAGAGGCTGGGAAGAATGAAAGATAAAATGGTTTTATTCTGAAATGCCTGAACAAAAATGCAATGTTAATTCCTTCATTACTAAAAATACTAATACCAGTAGACAGGTCTGATACTGTCTATTTCCATGGAGACCACTGCAGTATTCTGGAGCTATGATTTTATGGGCAGAGAAATATGCTGTTCAATTAACTAATACTTGAGAAGATAGACATAAATCCTCACTACATATTTTCGGATCTCACATAACCTTAAGGCAGTGCAGCTAAAAGAACATTATAATAACATCTTCTGGCATCCAGTAGCTACTTCCTTCTGGTGACGTCAGTGACACAAATGTCCACAAATGGGTAAGGTAATATTTGTGTCAGTGTTCTGATGATGTTTGCCAGGGCATTCCCCTCTGCAATAAGGACTAGTCCATCTGACACTGATGTGAAAGGTAACAACCTGATGCTGTCAACTCTGTGCAGGTTTGTTCCTTTAGTACCTGGGCTAGACAGAGCAGTGTGTTAGCTCTGGGCTAACCTTACACAGACAACATTCAAAGTAAAGCCAAAAGAAGGCTGAGGCAAGCCATTTTTCTGGTCTCCCCGTAAATTTCTAGGCTGTGAAATCACTACAGTGAGCAAGAAGCTCATGTAATGACCCTGTGCCTGGTTGTTCCTACTGAATCATATGCTTAACAAATGTTTGCTTTGAACCAGTAATGGATCTACCTCTTACCAATTCCTTCCTTCCTTCCCTCCTTCCTTCCTTCCTTCCTGTTTTTAAAATTTGGTGGGATTTAACAAGTGGTGTTGTTTGTACACAGAAACCCATCGCTCCACTCCACCATGGTGTCATGCTTAAGCTGGTGATGTGCACTGTTTGAACAAAGGTTGAAGTGTAGTGAGTAAAAGGGGCATTGCTTCAATAAGCCAGCAGATCAAATTTTGATTCAATTTTAATGGGCAGATGAAGGGAAAGCATTACATTCCTTACCTCCAGCTTTCTCTATGTGTGTGTCTGCTTGCCACAAAGGCATACACGAGACATTCCTCCATAGCTCCATTGCTGCTTATTGTCTCTTCTCCTTTTCCAGTGCTTCCTACAATGTGCAAATGTTCCTGAAAGCTCTCAGAACTGCCTCCTTCCTCCTGCAAGACCAATGCAGCTGACTCCTTTGTTTCAAGAATCGAAAGGTGGACTCTGACACAGAGCGAGGGTTTTCCATTCCTAAAGCCCTCCACACTTATGACTGCCATTTACACAGTGCCTCTGGTGAGGAAGGCTTCAGGGCTGGGATGTGAACTGTATCCATTTAAAAGTAGGATGGTTCCCGATGATTCCCATTGCATCACGGGTGTGCGCGTTATGGCAAGAGGTAAGATGTGAGTCCCTTCTGATGAGGGAGTTATCTAATGCTTTTGACAGACTTTTTCAGTCTAAGGCACTAGAAATATTATGCTTATGCCGGATGAATGAAGCAGACAAACAGTCTTATTCCAGCAGTAATTTGAATATGGAAGTACTGAGGCATGTGTCTCATGACTGCCAATTACCTGTTTTGCAGTAGTCACAGTGTCACAGCTTGAACAGTGTTACAATCAGAGGTGTCTGTGCTTTTGAGCATTCATTTCCGGCTGACATGCACAAGTCTGTAATGGATGCATAATATTCTCTTTTAGTGACAAACATTTCAGTAAACCAGTGACATCAACAAGTGAAACCAAGCAGTTTGAAGCTGTATGGAATTTATAGTCCTGACCAGATGCTGTCTAGAATCCATGCCCTGCAAAAAAGATCTGTAGGAAGACATCAGGTAATATTACAGGTACCCACTGCTAGAAATACTGTGGATGTGTGAATCTGCATGGCTTCCAAGGGAAAGTACTTTACACCAGGGGAGTTTGTACTTAGCCTGAGCTGACTGTTTCCAATGAAATGCAAATGCCTATATCTCACTGGTTGGCTGTCTAAGCTTACAATAAGGAACAATATACAAGCTTATAACAATTTATAAGCTTACAATAGAGGAACAACCCTGTTTGTCTAATGTGGCTTCTTAATTCAGATCTCACAGTGTCCCTTCAAATATCTTCTCAATCCAGTGCCAGTAAAGCAAAGAGAAGCATATGAAATAGTCTTCTTGGCTGCTCTGCCTCAGGAACTAATGGCACTGAAGACTCAGGCTAAATTGTTGACCCAGAAGTTAATAAGGAACATGAATAATGAATATCTTCTTCAGGCAATGGCAGAAATTTAGACTCTTACCTGTGAGAGAACTACAAAAAGTAAACACTGTCCATAGTGTGTTTCTGCAGACCCTGGCAAAGAGATGATCCTGAATCACATCAGTATTTGGGAAAACTTAAAATTCTAGATTGGGGAAGCTGAAATTTCTTTTTATGTTGGCACCTCCCTCTTGTTTTTGGTGTGACAAGACCATCCCAGAGACTGCACTTTTAGGGCAGCCCGGTTGATACCACTTTATATGCTGGTCTGGAAACCACTGCACCAGTGCCTGAAGTACATACCTGGGCATGACAGATAGATGGAGGAGAACTCCTGATTCCCTTTGAAGGTTATTGCTAGTTTCAAAACACCACTGTAACAATAAACCTTCAATTCACTCAGCCAATGTCTTAAAAATATTGGCATCAGCTGTAGTTGCGTTCCCTAATACCTTCACTGAACTAAAACTGCCTTGCTGCTTGGCTGATATCCATGTGGAAGTGCCAGAGCATGACAGGCCCCCACATGAATGTGGACACTATAGTCAGAGGTAAAGGATAGCTTATACTGCCCAGCTTTTCTAATTACAGTAGTGATTTCATGCTTAAGGATGACGGCAGATGGTAGGAAGGCGCCTACAACAGTCCTGTGGTTGTGGGAAAAATCAGGCCACGATGAAGGAGAGTTTTGGAGATCCTACAAAATATAAAAGCAGGGCAGCAAGGAGATGACACATGCTGAAATAAAGAGCAAGACATTTCCTGGATTAGTTGGAAAATCTAGAGGACAACCCTCTGTGGTAAAATCCTGTGTGTCAGTCAAGTAATTTTGTCTTTGTTCAGGGTATTTTGAAACAATTAAAAGACTAAACCAAAATTACTGCAGCTAATCTGTGTTAAGAAAAAACCAAAGTGTTAATAATTTACTATTAGTATGCTAAAAGGCACATTACTATGCTAATCAGGTATCAGGACAGCTTTAAAACTTTATTAACCCTGTTTCTCTGGAGTTCAAGGAACTGAGAATAGGAAGCAGAGGGATGGTCTTCGTCTGAATAACTGTAACTGGAAAATAGAGACATGTTAATCATCCGGGATATTTCACATGAAAACATACATGGACATATGAAGAAATAGGCGCAGTCCTATCAGAAGAATATCAGGACTGAGATTTGGCTCAGCATCATCTGTTGGCTCTGTAAATTCCTGTGTCTTGGTGAGTTCTGCTCATACACGTTCATGACCATTTTCCCTGCTCTTTACCCAGTATAGGCACTGCGCATGGAGCTGGTCTCTGCAAGTCCTTGCACTTGCAAGGCAACCTGAAGAGCTGCAAGGCAGATCATAACTAGCCAGTTAAGGACAAGATGTATAAAAGAACTCAAATAAAAGGATTTTTATTCCACTGAAAGACCTGCACAACCCTAAATTTTCTTTTCCTTGAGAAAAGGAAGAGGATTACTAAAGCTGCTATTTTCTATGCCTGCGTTATCACTATTTGCCAGAAGCGGAGCAAAGTCTTCCTGCCTCAGGCTCAGCCTGGTATTTGTACACATTTGGCCTTTCATTAAGTGGATACACAGGAAGGCTGTAGTACGTATCAGCACTGTGCTGTCTGCTGTGAAAACTGTAAAATTTAACTGAGTTAAATTTCTGAGCAGGATTTGGAGGACAGGTTTGCTTACACACTGGTTTGAGGCAATTACAACCTCTTGAGTTTCCCATCTCCTCTCTGGAAGCTTTGGGATGCTAAATTTCCTGCTTAAACTCACAAACAGGGGCAAGGAGTAGTCTCAAAGAAATTCACGACATTCTAAAGGCAGACTTGTGCAGTACTAGCCCACTAACAGTAACTGTGTTTCTGTTTACTCTGCAGGGATAAAAAAACTTCCTGGCTCGCAAATGCAAACTAACAGTCCTACCAGGAGAAGAGGACAAGAAACCAGCATATTAGGGAGTCATCTGTTTGCAGGCTTGTCAGGCCTGGGGGAAGCCCAGTCTTGTTCAGTTTTCTCAACGACTGTCTTTCGCTAAATTCTTCGCCATATTCTTGTTTGGAAGCTGTGCTTGGTTTTAGGATTTAAGTTGTTGTTTAAATTGTTGTTTAAGTTAGTGTTTTGGTGTCCTGGTCATCGAATTCTGAGTACCAGTGTGTCTGTCAGAGCTACTTACAGACAGCCTTACTCTTGCTGTTCCTCAAAACCAGGATGCTGTGGGAGCTGAAGACCATACAGCTTACCACTTGGCATAACAATGACCAAACAGTACTTTTCTTGTTGGAGGGTCAAAAGCTGCCCATACATCAAACGGATCCATCTCCGGATATTTTTCTGCCCAGCGAAGGATGGCATGTCCGCAGGGCTGAGGTATAACCCTGCCATCTTCTGGGGCTCCATCTTCCACAGATGCATGATATTTGCTGTGTGCCAGGTCAACCCAGTGTCGGGTGTGCTGCGTACAAAGCCAGGTGCCTACCTAGTTGGCAGCTAATGGTTCTCCCTCTTCCTCTGCTGTTGTTTCCTGCTCTGTACCTTTTCTTCTGGTTTTTTTTTTCCTGCTGTTGAGGGGCTTAAGCTGGGCTGGGAACATGGGAGTTACCCAAGCCCCAGGTGGGTGCAGGACACCTTATCTGTGTGCCCACCCTGCCTAGGTGAGTATGGGACTGCTTTTGTTCCAGTATTGCTGAGATAAGGTTGGAATGTGCTGAACCTAGCTCGCCTGGTGGCTATTGTCCAGGAACAATCTGATTAGCTCACCTGAGGCTACTGCCCAGGAACGGTTTGCTTCAGAATTACAATGTCCTGAAAGGGTCTATAGGGCAAGGGTATGTCCCTGGATTTGAGTGCAGGAGGCTGGAGGGAAAAGGGGAAAAAAAAAAAGTAGTGCAAGGCTTGCCCTCTCCCTTTAGTG
>VZRE01006761.1:8164-21006 GCA_013396775.1 Cephalopterus ornatus
AAAGGGAACACACACAGGATAGCTTTTTATCAGCAGAGCTTTCCAATGGGAAAGCCAAAGGGCCAGGACAGGAAGAGATCACATCTGCCTCTTTCTAGGTATGGGTGGCTGCAGTGGGAGGCACTTGGCTACTTTTAGGCTACTCATCCCCAGGCTGTGCTCTCTGAACGTGCCCCATGGTGACAAGCCATTTCCAGAAGCTGGCTTCTCAGCTCAATAGGCCTGCCTCTGGATTTTCATCTCTGCTGGCTGCAGCTGGAATAAACACACAAGGGAGCACAGGGTGCATATAGCTCTCATAAAAATGCTGCTCTGCTGAATGGGTGAGGGAAGGAAAGAGGATAATGTTTATGAATTAAAGTTACAGCCCTTTCCTCCTCCGTTACTAATCCCTATTCAGATTTAATCAGACAAAGAGTCCTCCTGGTCTGAGCTATTGCAGCAACAGCCCTCTCCAGAGGGGCTGTGCCTCAGCAGCTGTTGTGCCAGCTGACAGTGAAAGGAAAAACGATGGCTATGAGAGGTTGTGATCTGAAACACAGCAGCAGATAGAGACAACACCAAGGGGCATTGGCAAAAATGTCGGCCAATGCCACATGGATTTGAGCCTGCTAGCTGAGCTAACTAGTCAGCTCCCATTTTGGGAGTGTTGCAAGAGGAGTGTGGAGGGACGCTGAAACCTCAGAGATGAAAAAAAGCAGGCAGTGGAAAACTGGGAGAGCTGGATGAAAAAAGAGGGAGATACATGTGGTTTCTCTTTAAGACTGTGCCAGCCAGATGGGTCCAACATTTGGCTGGGAAAAGATCCTTTGCCACACAGTTCAGAATAGCTCCGATGGGAGCTTTGAAGAGACTCCTTCCTGTGAGGGAGTGGAAAAAGATTAAAGGTGCTCTGCAGAAGGGGTTTACAAGACCTTGTGCACAGAAGGACCTGGTTTGAAGTTGGCATATTGCTTACGGCCTGAAAAACTGGCAGGATAATATTTTTTTACTCCACCATGGAAGAACTTGGTGAATATGAAAAGCTCTGCCCTAGCCAAGTTGAACTTGAGGCCAAGGGATACACTTGTGATGAGAAAATCATGGTTCTTTTGGGGCAAAGAAAGTCCAGTCTGAGATAAAAATGCAAATCTGTGAGCACGAAGCTGTATGAGCTGGTTCCCATATTTAGAGGTAAAGCTTTAGATTCATGTCATCTGATATTTGCCTTCCTCTGAGGTAAGGCATGCAGACTTCCTTAGCAGTCAGTGAAGAAAAATAGGTATTTTCAGGGCATCTAACCTAGATTGAATATATACTTGAGGGCGAAGAGAACTGTTACCAAGAAGTGTTTGCATGGATTATAAAGAGGGACACATTGGCAAGACCTCAGAGACAGATACTCAAGCTGCAGACACCTGCATTTGTAAAACTAAATCCTCACCCAGAGGAAATCTCACAGAAAGCCCAGGGGGATTCCTGCTTCAAAGGACACTCAGGGGCAAAGAGAAGTGAGGACACAGGACTCAGAATGTGAGGGAAAACAGGGTCTCCAGGAGAAAAATGTGGTCAATGGCCCAGTGGTGACAAATCAGAGATGACAAAGCATCTGCTCACCCTCTAACACTGCATCAGGACTGTAGCAGGACTGAGACAGGGCTAGAAGATTTCCTCAGGAGCTTTGCCGAGGCACAGAGCAGTTTTACAAGTTTGCACAAACTCAGTGTCAGGATAAAGCCCGCCCTCCTGTTTTTGCCCTGTGACCAAAGCACTGGCATAATCCCACCTCTGCAAAACAGCTAAACCTGCCCATGTGGCTGTATGAACATATAAAAATGTAGAGATGGTGAGGCTGAGAGCATTCAGCGCCAACAGCCTTGGAACAAGGTGCAAGGATGAGTTTTGAGAAATCCCTCCATGCAAAGGGAAAGTTTTTTTTGTCTTGGTTTGCTTCTGCAAGAGAGCTGTCTGCTCCCAGCTGTGTTGCCTGCTTGGCTCTTGGCAGAGATGCCAGCATGCATTGCAACGTCTTTTTCCCTGCTGTTGGGAAGGGCTCATGGTTTGGCTGACGGTCCACACACACTTAAAGCACTAGACAAGCCCTGCTCTTCCTTACAGAAAACTGAGACAGGGTACAGATGCCAGGTCCTCCATCCCCACATGCAGATATAACTAGTACTAAAACTTAGAACATCCTGCAGAGTGTTCATGTTGGCTTCACAGCGTCCTGCAGTTAGGGATTTCAGTCTGTAAAAACTCACTCTGCCAGCATTGAATTGGTGAGATCACAGGGAGAAACTTTCACTAAGTAACACCAGACAGTGGGGCAGTTTTCTGGTAAATCCTCAGATTATGAGCAACCCCGAAGAAACATATTAGGTTTGACCTACAAGGCTCCTCGATACTTTCAGCCTCTGCACTAAAATCTCCACATCCTGCAGGGAAACACGCCCTTTATTGCTGGTGGATATTTGTCTTAGCAGACCTTTGCAAAAAAGGCAGGACTTGGGTTGCTTCGTAGTTTGATTGGAGACCTTTAGAGAAACTTGTCTGCCTTATGGGAAGGTGCATTCAGACAGGAATGCTTTTCTTCTACATTTGTGTTGTCTCTGTAGGGGATCCTGGTGCCAGAATATTTGGATCAGGCTTGCCATGAATGCTGCAGGCTGTCATCAGCCTGAGTAACTGGGTTTTCCCCTGTGGATGTGTCAGCCAGGACTTGGTTTGAAGTAGCTTCTGAATGCAGAACACAGCACTGGTGTCACCAGATGAGAACAGGAGGTTGGCTGGATGAGTGCTGCAGACTAGAAGGGAATTGCTGGGTATAGGAGGAGGCAGATGATGGATAAAAACTCTGTGAGAGAAACAAAAATCTCTTTACCTGACATCTTTGCGTGAGCCGTCAGCATTTTTGTATGTACACAAATATTCCATGGAAGATAAATGGCTAGCAATTAAGGATCAAAAGACAAGGAAAAATTTTGGTATCTGCCTAAAATTTCCTACATTTTGTATGCTGACTTCTTTTAGGTTTGTGCAGTTGCAAGTATTTACTATTTTTCAAATCAGAATTTTCTATGTCAATGCATGTAGGTCTGAACATGAAAGCAAAACAGCATCTAGAAGCAAACTACTTCTAATGCGTGCCATTAAGAATTTCAATTCTGCAAACCACGAAATGATCCCTAGCACATATAAATGACTCTGCCAATCTGTTTCTTTCCTACTCACTAACCATAACAATGACACTGTTTCTTTTCCCAGCTGGGGGTCTTGCTGCTTACACCTCGGCTTTATGAGCAAGCTCAAATCAGCATCTCCCCAAACGTCAGGAGGACTCTGACTACCACGGGCAATATCCAGGCCACCCAAGCAATACCCATCCCACAGGCAAGCCATGTAAAGTGAAGCCATTCACAGAACTACAGAATCCATCCAAGACCCCTGACATGGGCAGGGATGCCTTTCAGTAGACCAGGTGGCTCAGAGTCCCATCCAACCTGGCCCATCCAACACTTCCAGGGATGTGGCACTCACAACTTCTCTGGGCAACCTGTGCCAATATCTCATCAACTCATAGTAATGATATTATTCCTAATATCTCATCTTAACCCACCCTGTTTCAGTTTGAATCCATTCCCCCTTGACCTTTCACTACATGCCCTTGTAGAAAGTCCCTCTTCGTCTTCCTTGTAGGCTCCTTTAAAGTACAGGAAGGTTGCAATCAGGTTACCCCTAAGCCTTCTCTTTTCCAGGCTGAACAATCCCAACTCTCGTAGTCTTTCCTCACAGGAGACGTGCTGCAGCCCTGTAATCATATTGGTGGCCTCCTCTGGACTCACTCTAACAGGTCAATGTCCTTCCTGTCATGGGGACCCCAGAGCTGGATGCAGCACTGAAGGTGGGTCTCACCAGAGCAGAGCAGAGAGACAGAATCCCCTCCCTCGATCTGCTGCCCACCCTGCTTTGGATACAGCTCAGCACAGGATTGGCTTTCTGGGCTGTGAGTGCACATGGCTGGATCATGTCCAGCCTCTCACCCACCAGCACCCACAAGTCCTTCTCAGCAGGGCTGCTCTTGATCTGTTCATCCCACAGCTCATACTGATTTACCAAGCTCTGCCATCATTTGGTCTCCCACTGGCAATGGAAACATCCTTGTTAATGACTAGAAATCTTGAAAGCATCAAATAATTTACAGACAGGCTCCCTAGGGAAGAGGAATGGCATGTACAAGCAGTTACCCAATCATGGTCTAATTACCCAACTGGATTTTGGCCAGGATGCTGAGACTAAGAGCAGTACCCTGAGGAAAGGGTTGTAGGGTCTCTGGTGAGTAGATGCACTTGGAATCCTGGTTCTGTACACTTACTAGAAAGTGCAAAGAGGCAGGAAGCTTGTCTGGTACTGCCAAAAAACCACTCTGGGCTAAGCAAATGACATTGCAGGTAGGTAACTTCTTCATGGCCTCATATTTCTAGAAATTAGACAGCCACCCCTGCCTCCCAGCATGTCTTAGAAACCCCAACAATTAATTGTCAGTGGCAGGTTTTGGTTCAATAGGGATTGGGCCCTATTTAACCTTATGCTGGGCATTCCTGTCATGATCCTATCAGCCATTACAGGTTGTGTAGCTTCAGCGCTCAGTTAAGAGAAACTTCACAAATGGGGACAGGGAATGGCATCTCAGAAGACTGGAAAAGTTTCCTATAGATGTTGGGAGACTAGACCTGAAGCTGCTCTCCAGGCCCTCCTACACATTCCACTTTCCACTGCTGCACCTGACCTTAGTGGCGTTACTCTGTTGCTGCCCTTTTCTCCAGGACTGTTCTGCTTTTGTGTTGCTTTCCCCAGTGAGAATCACCAGTTTCTTGCATAAGACAAGACCTGGCAAACTTGTGCCAGTTAAAGGCACTGCCTGCATCCATGCTCTGGCTGTAGGCTCTGAGAGATGCTTCAGTTGAGCCTTTCTCAGGCAGATGGGAAAAGACAAGGAAGAGGAAAAGCAGGGAGGGAAATGACAGACCTGGAGTAAAGGAGGCACTACTCAGAGTCGAGATGAGGGCTGGAGGTGTCAGTGGCCCCTGCTCCTTCCCTTTGAGTGGGTTCAGATTTGGACAAGCCTCCCAGGTGAGATGAGAGGTGGCTATGGAGTCATGGTGTACTGCAAAGGGTACCAGGCATTGCCGTGAGGCTCAGGGCTGTCCCACTGTTACAATCTAGTGACCAGGGAATTCTCACCCTCCAGTTTTTGCAGCTTGCTGCCAAGGCAAACCTTGACCGTTGCAGGATCCTTGCAGACCCGTTATCACAGTTCCAGTGTTTAAACACCGTATCTGTCCCAGGCTATTTCTCTCCAACCTTTGCTGGTTTTCCTAAGCAACTATGTAACCAGCTGGGCTGGATTTACATGAGTGTAGAGAAACGACTTATTGCCCGCTTTTGCTGCTTTATGATAGGAAAGAAATTTGGCAAAGCAGTATTTTCCTCTATTGTTTGGTTGGTTGGTTTTGGTTTGGTTTGGTTTGGTTTTGGTTTTGGTTTGTTTGTTATTTTTACTTTTAAATTTTATTTCTTTTTATCCTCAGCTCTTGGAGAAAGCTCAGAGATCTCTTGAGTGGTGTCTGTTCTTATTGCAACATAAAATGAAAAATGATAACGTCCAGCCAAAGAAACAGTTCTGAATTTCACTTTTGTATTGCTTTTTGTCAATTTATTTAATTCAAAGATGTGAAATAGTCCATAAGTGACACCAGTGCTGTTCAAGGTGTTCCTGGGGAAGATTTCAAGAGGATCCTCCATTTTTGTTAATCTTTCAAACCCTACCCTCTCAAACCTGTCAGCAGGGATACAAGTGAAGTTCAGCAACATGGTAATAAAGACTTATGGTCCATAAAAGAACAACTTTAAGGCTGTATTGCTGCATCTTCTGTGACTTACCTTCACGTGCAGTTCTCTGTTATTAAGGGAACTGTGCCCCACAGCTGCCAGGCAGGCTGTACTGTGGACACAACTACATAAAATCTGAAGAGCTGCTAATTTTTATTGTTGCTGTTTAAGAAAGAAGCTTTGAGGGAGGGAGCGACGGGGAAAAAAAAATGATGATTTTTTCAGTGAGATGTTTCCTAATTACTACTTACTGCTTGTCTTATACTGAAGTCATCAGCAGCACAGTGCTAGACATTGCATGGACATTTAATGAAATGGATAAGCTCCCCTTATCTCTGCATTTAAAATTCTTTTGAAAAGGATTTTTCTAAATCCTTTGGAAACAGGGACAAAAAGGGGAGTGAAAATGGGAACTAGAGAGACTCCTGGTGAACTGAGAGGACAGAACTGCAAAATGCTTGCTTTCTGCACACCCCTCTGAGGAGACTTGTGTCAAAAACTCTCACAGCAGGGCTTTTATTCTGCTTTTATTCCTCTAAAAGCTTGGAGGAGGAAGAGACAGCCTGCCTGCCTGCCTGCTTTCCCCCTGTTCTTCATGTAGCAGGAAGGCATGGTACACATGCACACTGCTTGAACTCCAGCACGTATGGAACGGCTCAGCTGGAAGGTTAAACAGTCTGTTTGCATAGCAAGTGCCAGTCATTTGGCCTCTTCTGGAGGGCTGATGGCTCACCTAAACTGTGCGAGATTGGTTTTTTCCTGCTATGTACTTTATTCCTCTAGAAAGTAAATTTTACAAGAGCACTACAAAAATTCTATGACAAAAACTATGTTCCTCATAAATACAAGTAAATACCCTCCCATATTCTTCATGGGTCTTACTGAGGCAGTTTTTGTTTTAATGCAGAAATTCCCCTTCTCTCCCTGCTGCTCTCAGATAGCAATTACACTCTGATACAAAATCACGCTGGGGGGAGAAGCCCTGGCCAGCTGTTCCACAGCAAAGTGAGAGGTATTCAGGATTCCCAAAGGGAAACACAACTTCCCTTATGCCTTCCCTTTACTCTAGCAAAGAGTATCACTCAGTGGCTTCTGACAGAAGTGTTGGGATGGGGATGTCAGTCAAGCAGACAGAAGAGTCCTTTGTGGTCTCACTGTGGTTCTTCTGAGCCAACTGCTTCAGTTGTATTTGCCAACAGTTTTAACTTTGACAAATAGCTCTTCTTTTACATCTGACAAATGTTCGTCTTCAATGAATAAAAACTGCAAAAGTAAGAGAAAAGCTTTTCCCCTAGGCTTCTCTATTGAAGGATAACCTTCCGAACTACTCAAATGTCTGTTAATGAGAAGGGAACAAAAACTGAAGACACAGCTTTAAGGCAGGAAACAAACCTAACTGGAGTAAGGGGTTTTACATCTAGCCAAGTTAAAAGTGGATCCTCTTGGAATGCGAAAATATCTGATTTCTTTAAAATAAAATTGCTATCCCCTCCCTTTGTAACAGGGAAGCCATGGCCCAATTTAAATATGAATCCAATCAAAGAGGATTATGGAATAGGAGAATGGGTGTCACGAGTTCCTATTGAATCAGAAAGTGACCATCTCACAGGACTTCATAGATCCCTGTAGCTGATCTGCAGCATTAACACTGGGAAATAGTGGCCTGATCCTGATGTGACCAGTTGTGCACAATACATACCTATATTTGAGAAATGCTAACTCAAACAGAAGAGGTGCAGCAGCTGAGAGAGCTGGGAGTGTTTCGCCTCGAGAAGAGGAGACTCAGGGGTGACTCTACTACCACTTGAAAAGAGGTTGTAGCCAGGTGGGTGTCAAGCTCTTCTCCCAAGTAACAAGAGACAGGACAAGAGGACACAGTCTCAAGGTGTGCCAGGGGAGGTTTAGGTTGGACATTAGGAGGAATTTTTTCACAGAAAGGGTGATTAAACATTGGAATGGACTGCCCAGAGAGGTGGTAAGAGCCACTGTCCCTGGACGTGCTTAAGGAAAGACTGGATGTGGACTGCACTTAGTGCCACAGTCTAGCTGACAAGGTGGTGTTCTGTCATAGGTTGGACTCAATGATCTCAAAGGTCTTTTCCAGCCTAGTGGTTTCCATGATTCTGTGATACCTGCTTTTGAGGAAGCAGAAACAGTGCCCCTGTCCATGCTGGCTAAGTGAGGGATCACCAGCAGGCATCACGAGTCCTGGCATACATGATCAGATCCCAGGAAAGTATCCCTGTTAGGGTCTCTACCTCCCACAGACCCTGTGTTGCTGGCTTTGCTGCTTACTGCTTGAAAAAAGATCCTGCACTGCACCTGTGTAGCCCTGGGTGTAGCCTGCAGTATAATCCTACTGTGTCTCTCAAGGACAAACTGCCCCAATATGAACAAGAAATGCCATATTTGGGATGCTTGGGATAATTGTATGAGAAATGGGTTCAGTTCTATCAACTCCAGCATGAGCAGTTGTAATTGAAAGATCAGTTCCCATGGAAGCCGCTCTCTTATTTAGAGGGTTTTTTCCTTGAGATGAAAGGATGCTTCTTGCCCCCCCCAGTCTTTTGAACATGCTTTGTAATCTAAAAGCTGGCAGATGTCTTTGTGCTGTTTTAAACGGAGGCGACAGTGTCCATGCATGTCATCACTGCTAATGTATTTATAATCAGGACACCCTTTATCTTCAATACCTCCTTCCTTAAAGAAATATCGCCAGCTCCATTTTGTGGGTGGTGAATTCAGGCACAAAGACTAAACCCTACCCAAGTGCTCGTGCTACTCGTGGAGGAAAGCTAAATGGCTGCAGAGAGCTCCTGAGCATGCCAAAAGGACAGGCTCAGTACAAGGACTTCAGTGGCATGGTAACCAGTTGAGCAAGATGGTTGGAGAGACACTGATCCAAGAAGCAATTAAACTTAAACCATTGGTTAATACCTCTAATTGCCAGACCACTGTCACCTCCAGATGCCAGCAGTCTTTAGGAAAAGCCAAGACTGGGACACTGGAAAGGGAAGGCCCTAAACTGCAGCCCAAAGCTTGGCTGCTTGCTTGGTGGGGTTGCTGCTCTGTTCCTCTTGCTACTCTGCAGGTGCAGAAGTCCTATCTGTTCTGGGAGCTTTAAAATTTTTTGGGTATTTTTGAGTGTTAAATCCAAATATTCTGGTTCATATATAACTGAGAGGATTGCAGGTTGCTTCTCTGCATGTTTCAATGCATGTGTGTGGTGTTCTTCACCTTGTGCACTAATTATTGGCTGCAATTCACTTTAGAGGAAAGTGCTTTTCAAGGTGATATTGAAATGTCTCCTGCACATAGCTAAGAAAGACACCACACAGTATTGTGAAAGAGATCCTATGGTCCCCTAGTGGTTGTGCAAATGTTACATTTTATTAATAAAGAAATAGATCCGAAACACCAGTGACAGCCATTTCAGTAGCCTGTTATTTTACAGTCAAATAAATATGAGGGGCTGCTTTCCAATATCAGAATATCAATCAACTGCTTAGTCTATATTCAGCACTGAATTCCTGCCAAATGTCATAGGGTAAATTAAAAGCTTTTTCTCCTTATCTTCAGAGCTTAGCCCCAAAAAACAGGTCTGAGATGATTTTTTTTTTCAGTTGCGTAACAGAAAAAAATGGTTTAACAGATCTAAACCCTTTCATTTAAAATAAAGGCCACGTGGGTTTGCTACACGCTAAGTTTCAGCTTGAGCCATTCTCCAACAACAAGTACAAAGCTCAAAAAATGCAGAAGAACAAGAAGAAGTAAACACAGTTTACTTAGACTGTAAATATAGGTACAGTATTGCTCTCTAAACAGGGAAAGTACCTCAAATAGTCAGGTATAAAACAGCTGGCAAGCTCCAGTGAGTGTAGTATCACCCTTTTATTACTTTCCTATTCAACAGCAGGTGAACCAAGACCAATGCCTGAGGTCCAAGTAACAAGAAAAAATTAACTCCTGCTCTGCAGCAAGAGAAAAATTAGGTATTACTTTAGAGTTGGCAGTAATGTCTCCTTTCTGAGTTTGCAGAGTACCTCATTTGTTGTTCAGAAAGACATATAGTTTCAGTGTGTATGAAGGTTCCTCTTTAATTTAGTAGAATTCTCCATTAAAAAAAAAAATAGACTGCTGCCTGTGCTACCAGAGCACATGTCAGCTGCAGAATTTTTATCTGGTCTGCTACAACATATCAGGGCTTTGCTTGTAGTTAAGTATTTGTAAACTTGGCATTCTCTTTTGTGGATTTATAGAAATAAACCTGGAAAGATCATTCATGTTTAACAGCAAGAGGACAGTGCAGTGTTTTTCTTTCCTCTTTCTACTGCAGCATTTTTATCACTAAACTATTTTTGTATTTATGACAACAATGTCCAGAGGAAGAACTAAAAACAATAACAGAGAAGGTTGCATTGGGGAGTGTCACTTCAACTGGGAAAACATAAGAAAGTTGATTTCGAAGAGCAAGCATAATTTAGAATAAGGTAATTCTGCACTGCAAAAGTTTTGCAGTAGTGGCTTGATCCTTCTTCCAGCCTATCTGAGGTCAAAAGAAGAGGAGGGATAGACAGATACACAAGTACAAATGATTTATTTTGATTATATAAAGTCTGGTAAAACACTTGCGTCTAATTAGACCTCAGAACTGCAGGGAAATAATAACATCTGTGATAATATCGGCCTTCAGTGTTACTGCTGGTGGTTACATATCCTAGCTACAAGACACTTACTTGATTGCCACGCTTGCTAATAACATATTAGTGTGATTTTAAAAATTCATATTACATCGTCTGCACTTGATGAGATAATTTCTGTATTCTGGTAGCATTTGCAAGCTGTGGGTAAGACAGGGACTCGCTGTACCAGGTGCTGCATGATGCAGTATGTAACAATTACGGCCTCCAAGGCTTTAATTTTTAAATTAGGACAGGCAGAGCAATGGGGCCCAGCAAAGGGAGGAGAGCAATCATGATGGGAATGTGTGTTTATGGCAGAGATTAGCTCATGTAAAGTTCAGGAGTTTTCATTTGCAAGACGGGTGCAAAGAAGACAGGAAAGAAAAAGCATCAGGAAGTGCAGAGACCCTCAAACATACCTTTTGCTGATGAAAAGCTCGCAGGGTTTGATGAATGCAGAGGAGTGATGGAGATCTGAAAAAGTCAGGGATCTGGCCCTAAGACACACATGAGATAAATAAAAATGGACTTTGTAGAGCAAAACACTAACTTCCCTTCAAGTTATTTGGAAAGCTAGTGTTGTGCCCAGCTCACAGGTGGGGCAGGCTTTGATGATGTACAGCCAAAATGCAGAGGCTGGTGTGCTGGAGCCCTTATGGTCTGCCAATGCTACACTTGAATGCGTAAAGAAGAAAAGCAGAGCTTCTCAGGAGTTTAGCAGCTTTTCAGCAGCACTGAAGCCACTTCAGGGGCAAGAAGAGAGGATTCCTTTCCTGCTTGCCTCAGTGCTGGCAGTTGCAGCTCCCTGTACTGACAATTCCCATTCACACTGCTAAGTGGAAGTGTTCCCAGTCCCTTGAGTGTGCCTTGGGTAACACCTTTAGTGCACAATCTGCTTGTTTTTTTGCAGGAACACCATGGTTTATCCTTACAAGTGTTTCCTCTTAGTATCTCAGGAAAGCTTCATGTATATTTTTGACACATTCCCTTCACTGATGCACTTCTGGGCAGCAAACACAAAGATAGTAAAACACGATGTGCTGGACAGGGCAGAAATTAAATCTCACCTGTCTAGGTCTGAATTTTGGGAAGTTTGGTTGAGTCTTTGAAACATGCAGCTAAGAGTCTTGCCTTCCACTCTTTGTGTAGACTTTTGAGTTGTTCTAAATGTTAATGGAATAGCAATCACATCATATGACATTTTGCTGCTCATTTTCAATTTCAGAAACTATTTGTTTCACCTTGAATCCTCCGTTCAGAACTAGAAGCACATTCTGCAGTTTTATGGTTATTTATAATTTGGGATGAAGCAGCACTGAAAGCATTAGAGGTGATCAGGGAAACCAGACTAGAACCAGGCTCAAGGGAAACGATTGCAGGATGTTCTTTCTGCAACAGGCAGCCAACCTGTGAGTCACTGTATGAGACGATGGGAGCGCAAGGACTTTGCAGGGGTCTGAGGTAGACCAGACAACCAGAGAGGTGGATTAGGGGTTACCACATGCACTAACGCATCAGGTTCTGAAAACCCACAGAGCTGGTTCCCCTTTGTAGCTGGAAGGGTACTGTGGGAGGACTCAGGGCACAGTAATCACACCCGCTTGTCCTGCTTTTCCCAAACTATTTTGCTTATGGCTTTTTCTATACCAGAGGGATACAGGAGGTTGTTGCTGTGAATCCATCAAGCTTCTTCATCACCAACTGAGATGCTGAAGGGTCTAGAGGGGAAGCCATACAAGGAGCAACTGAGAACCCTTGGCTTATTCATCCTGGAGAAGATGAGATTGAGAGGAGACCTCATTGCAGTCTACAACTTCTTTGTGAGGGGAAGCGGAGGGACAGATGTTTATCTTTGTTCTCTGGTGACCAGCAACAGGACTCAAGGGAATGGCATGAAGCTGTATGAGGTGAGGTTTAAGTTGGATATTAGGAAAAGGTTCTTCACCCAGAGGATGACTGGGCACTGGAACAGGCTGTCCAGGGCAGTGGTCACAGCACCAAGGCTGACAGAGCTCAAGAAGCATTTTGACTACACTCTCGGGCACATGGTGTGATTGTTGGGGTGTCTTGAGCAGGGGCAGGACTCGATGATCCCTGTGGGTCCCTTCCAACTCGGGATGTTATGGTAGCAAACCGCAACCTGTGCGAGGGCGGGACAGACAGACGCTGGCAGGAATTCCCACGAAAAGACACAGCCAGGACGCCACTCCCGCAGCGAGCTCTCCCACCTTGCGGGAGCGAAACAAAAGCGACTAAAGCCGGAGAAAAAACCAAACCAAACCAAACCAAACC
>VZRE01006762.1:0-137993 GCA_013396775.1 Cephalopterus ornatus
AGAACCTGCTCCTGGATCCACCGGAAAGAAAAGAGAGTAAGAGGCTTCTCTCTCTTATTTATACCCTGGTTTACGTAAAAAATCGCATGGAATACTGGGAAGATGACCACTTCTTTGGTTATAACCTGGTTACCAAGGAGGGTCTAAAATCAAAACCACTACAATACCAAGGGCAGCACAGCAAGGCAGAGAGAGCAGTCAGCTGGAGTGTGTGGGGGGCATCTCCTATTGTAACCTGGAGCAAGGGACTTGAGATGCTGTGCCTGTTTCCAAATCTGGACGTGAGCTAAGTGTGTGCACTTACCTGACCTTCAAATATGCACGAAAATCAGGAGCCTTGAGGGCAGCACTGTCAGGAAAGGTGTGGAGGCACACTGCTGCTGAAGCCTTTCTGACAGCCAGTGGGCGTGGGTGCTTTAGAGAAGTCCAGTACCCATAAGGATTTCAGGAGGTGGATAGCAGTCTGCCGTGGAGTTGTTCCTGCTTCCCATTGTGGCTGGTGGTGAGGCTTTCCATGAAGGCTGGGATGCTGTGCTTATTTAAATTGCCTTTCATGGAGAAAGGACAGACTGTAGCTCTGTAAGGCTGTTTCCCCTGGTTTTCCATGCAGGACTCCTGTAGTTATTTGAGGTACATGCTTCTCCTGAGGGAAGCATGGAGCTATGTTAGCAAAGAGACCTGAAAGAAAATCCAGCTTTTTTCTTCTTTTTTTAATTTTGTATGATTTTGACATATGAAACTGGCTCATAAATTAATGTATACTCTCTGAGGTTCTGCCTCTATTGCCAAATATTTTAAAGGCACTTTTCCAAGGTGAATATCAAAACTCTGTATAAGGAGATACCCCATTTAATCTAGCATATGCTGATTGCCATGAAGATATTTTCAACAGATACTCTGCCACAGTGTCTGTTATTCTTCAGGACATAAAATAACTGCTGGACTGTAGATGACTGTGCGGGTAACTGGTGGCTTATGGGTAACCTCTTTTCTGGCACAGAAATAATGGGTTGTTTGTTCCTCCAGTTGAAGTCCTGATGTGTTTTGATGTTTCTGATTTACATTTTTAGCACTGTTCCTGATACCATTCAGTGTTCTGGGAACGGTCTTTGAACTTGGTGTTTATTTTGGAGCATTGGTTTTCCAGTGAACAAATATGTGATTAGCAATTAATGGTTTTGCTATAAATAAACAAAAGCGAACAGTTCAGTGTTAAATAGTGATCTCTGCGCTGTGAAGCTTTTAATTGGGCTATGCCTGCAAAGCTGAACCTTTCCAAACACACAACAGGCTTTGAGGGACTTCCAGCTGCAGTGACTGAACTGGCCGAGTTGGAAAGCTGAAGCTGTGGTGGTTTCAGTTAATGTGTGGGTAGCTAAAAAGTGGTTACCATCTCAAATATCTCTGCATGAGCCGAACATTGGAGGGGGCAAGAATTGTGGTTTCAGTGTGAGTAGCGTGTTTGAATGTGATGGGAGTTTCAGCATGCAGAAGATTTCCAGTGCTGTGCCTTTCCCTTGGTGACTGCTTGCTGGGGTGCGGGTGAGCGGTGGAGGTGGCACCAGACGTGGTACCAGAGGTTCTTCCGTGCAGCCAAGGCAGATCTGTCTCTCTCAGTGCCGCAAGCATTCCCTTGTGTGCGCTGAAAATAGCATGTTACATCCCCTTCAAAATAATTGGATTTAGCACCTTGTATAGATTTGGGTATTTCTAATGTGGATAGCAGTCCAAGGCCAGCTTTGTTGGAGAGCTTTCCTCCTTACAGTGATTGGGCCTTAACAGATGGGCTGGAAAAGAAATTTCTGGGTTTCTGTCAGAACTGCTAGGTTTAGAGCTGACTCCATTATTTCCCACATGATGTCTGCAGTGTGTATTCTTACACACTTATCTGAGAGAATGTGAGATTTGTTTGAACTGATGTGGCTGTGCGTTGCTTCTTACTTAGGTTAACCAACTACTGTGGCCTGAGCTGGATGTAATTTTAAAAAGTAATGGCAATAACCCTTTCTCCAAACCCTGCCTGTTTGAAAAAATGGCAACTTTTCTGACTTTTTTGCAGGAAAGTTTGGAAAGCGGCCACTATTTATCAATGATCTTTCTGAATTTTTTTTTTTAGTTTCCTTTTTTTTAATGAACACTTGTGGGCTTACAGTTCGTCCAAATTTTGAGAGGCTTCTTTGTCAGAGAGCCATCAGGAAAAAGTTTTTGGGGAGCTGGCTTTCAGAAAAGTGGTTGCTCTGCAGTGCCTAGAAGTCAGGCCCATGTAGGTGTCTGTGATTGGTTGTAGGCAATTCCATTGTGTTGCTCCAGAAGCAGCTCCACGTTACGCTTGCAACACAGCAGCAAGTGCCAGCACCCTGCAGATTCCTGCCCTATTGATAGAAAAATGTTCACTGCTAGATCTAGGTTTTGTTCTCAAATCTCAAGCTTGTTGAGAATCTCAATCAAAATATTTGCTCGTTGCACTTGCATCACGATCGCTGTCTATTGCTGTATGGCACAGCTCTCTTGAAGAGAAATAGCATTGCAAAACCAATAATACAGTTCCTAGCCTCAAGAAAGAATTTTCTTCTTTCTTTCTGCCCCTCTAGAACAATAAGATTTAGGTATTTCTCAAATGGTTGTTCTGTTTAATTATGAGGTTCTGTTTCTTGTTTTTTTTAATGGCACCTGGATGCATCCATATGTCTTTTTTGGCATGGAGTAAAATGCTTTATCCCACAGTCACTTTGTAAAGTCTTTACTGGACTGTCATTATTTTGGTTTGGCGTCTCATAGTCACAGCATCATGGAATGGTTTGGGTCAGAAGGGACCTTTAAATATAATTTAGTCCAACCTGACAGTCTTTTCCCCTAATCTTCACTTTATGTTTTGTGTTTTACATGGAGCTGTCAACTGCAAAGAAGGTTTTGTATATGCGTCCGTTTTTTCAATCACCCTCCATTTGCCCATATATAAAGGTCTGGACCATTTGGGTTGACCTACCTCCACACACGGAGTTCTGAGGGAGATATATAGTATTTTTTTCCTTTGAGAGTAACAGCTTACTGCAGTCCTCATACCTACATACCTATTATGGCCCTGGGAACAGTAGTTGTAAATCTCATAGACTTCTTTCTTACTATAAACTGTATCCAAATAGTTTATACAAACCTATGCAAGCTGTCAGAAGGAGTATGTGCAGTATCCCAAACGCAGAGCAGACTGGAGGCAGCAACTGGCAGAGGCTGGGACTAGCCAGAGTAAGTTTGCAGGAAAACGGCCATGGAAGAGAGTGCAGGGTGGGAACTGAGCCTTGTGTGGGAAACGTGGAAGATGCTTTTTTGGCTGCAGAGACAGTATGGGTAGTGTGCAGTATGGTAGCTGCACTGCAGCTCTCAGGTGCTTATTTCATTACCATGTCTCACCAGGTATTGTAAAAAGTTGAGATTAAGATTGCTCTAGAGTTTTGTACAAAAGACTGGTCTCAATTGTATTTATTACTTACATTACAGTAAGGGCAAAGTTTGCAAAGAGCCCAGTTGAATCACTGCTCAAGTCCCACTGTATGCAGTTGGAAAGTACTCCATGGCAGGCTGTGGTCCTGCTCCTGGTCCTCAGCAGCCTCTGGATGTGTGAGCAGAGCTCTTGCCCCTGGGGATCAGAGTTGCAGCTTGGTAAAGAGCTGGGTGTTTGTGGGGGATCGAAACTGATGTGTGGTGAAGGGAAAGACCAGCAGTGAGAGGAATGGGACTCACCAGTGCTGGATTTTTGATGTCAGCATTGCACCTTGAAAGACCTTTCAAGCCAAGGTGCCTTGAATTTATGAGTGAAACACTAGGGGGAAAAAAGAAGGCCAAATAAGCAAGAAATAGTATCATTGAGTGTATTTCATAAGGAAGCCCCCATGAAAATAACTGGCTCATTTTGAAACTACCCCAAAGCATCCCCATTTTACAGTGATTAAGAAGCGGGAGGCAGGGGGGATTTGAGATATACAAAGCATGAAAACTAGGTATCAGCCTTTGTTTCCCTGAGGGCAGACCACCAATGGACAAGCTCAAATCCGTTGTAAGGTGGCTCCCAGGAATTCACTTTTGACAGATCTCAGATGGCATCAAATTATTCCTCCCCTCTCCCCCCCTACTATTTCCCCAAGCCACGTTTCATCCTCGAGGGGAAAGGGAGAGTTCAACAGACCCTTTGCACCTTATCCTGGGGAAGACAAATGATGCCTGGCTCCTGCTCACAAATGGAAGCATTTGCTGATGAATTGATACTTGGCAAAAATTGGTGTTGTATGGAAAAAATTCCCAGCACCTGCTAGCACAACAAATATATATCATAACATATGGCTGGGTGGCTAAATCTTTGCTTCCTGTGGACAGCCTGAATTACACTTGCTACATGCTGAGTGCCCTTTCTCCTGTGTGGAATGACATGCAGGCAGCAGGAGGATTTGCAGCTCTGAGAAAGGTTAGGATTTATAGTGCTGTCTCTTGCAAGGGCTTACTGTGCAGAAATTATCATTTTGTCTTCATCTTCTCTTTTTGAGATAAACACATCATGATATAATCATATGTATGGAAAAGCAGATCTTTGTGCTCACTGGGGAACAGGTAGCTCCATGAATATATCCCCTGCTGTAAATCTGTCAGTGTCAGTAAGGTTTTTCCCCCCTTCTGCCTAGACTTGAACACACATCTTTAATTCATTTCTGTATTGCACAAATTCTGAATTCTTATTCTACATTCTTATTCTTGTCCTGGCCAGTAAATTGTTAGCCTTTCTCAGAATCACGGAATATGCCGAATTGGAAGGGACCTACAAGTATCATTGAGTCCAACTTCGGCCCTGCTCAGGACCATCCCCAAAGAGTCACGCCATGTGCTTTTCTGACTGTGTGAATTATTGTGGAGTGCAAAGAAGTTGTCTGGCAAGAGGAAGTGTTGTTTAAACATGGTTTTATCCCTTGTTCACTATTCACTGAACAACGTGCTAGTGATATTGCTTGTGTAATGAGAGGAGAATATAAAATCGATGTCTGTCTGTAGTCTGCACCTGAGCTTTGCTGGTAGATCGACACCTTTGTCTTTAAACTCCTAAATTGATATCTTCCATATGCCTAAAGATTAATATCCATGAATTTGGAAGAGTTCTCAATAGTTCTGTGCTGTGGAAGAGACTGCTTCTGAGAGAGGGCACTGACGTGCGTCGGCTCTAATCTCCTGGTTGCAATATTGACAACAGATTGTGAAAAACATTTTTTTCTGTCACTGAGGCATCTTGATGGAAGCTTTAAATAGGTAACGACTGCAAACTAGTCACAGTGCTGTGCAATCTTCATTGCGCCCTTTTTGCATGTCCTCATGGCCTGATCATGCAGAAGTTTTTGTGTACTCAAATTGCTGTTGCTGATAGAAAAGAGCACTGAGAATCCAAGGTTTCATGCAGCTGCATGGATTTGCCTACAGGTTTTTTTTTGCTTACAGGTTTTGTGTTTTGATGATTAGACTGTAAGAGTAGATTGGCTGCTCTCAATGCTGGATGTTGACGTTTGAGTGAAAGGGAGGAGTTACTTGCAAAATTGAGATCACGTTCAAAGAAATCAAGAGCTTTCTTTTCAAAAAAATCAAGCCCTGCTGCAGATGCATGACTTCACTATATACTTTTTAGACCTCACATGCATGTCACGTTGTTGTTTTTATGTCTTATAAAAAAGTACCTTTTCATTTTAAAATATACCTCTTTTACTGTAAAGCTGCTTATTTAATAGAATTTAAATACCTAAATTTTGAAAGAGAATTGTGACTACTCTCCTGAGACAGCAGTAGCAATTTCAAATTGCAGTATTTTTCCATATCATGAGGTTACCACTCCTGTCCTGTGAGAGGAGGCACCGTCCCTTTCCCAGCTTCCCCAAGAGAAATATTAATCAAGGTGAAAACCTGTAAGTCAAGGTTTCTTGACCCCTTTTTTTCTCATACACACAGATGCATAAATACTTTGACTCTCAGCAGTTTATCATTTGAAGTTGAGAAACTGTTTTTCCTCCTCACAGCCCAGAGGACCCGCTACATAAGAGCTTCCTTGGGTTCTTCACCCCTCATTGGATGAAACTGAAAGTTAAAGCACAGATTGGTGTCTTCGCTCTTGTATTTCAAAGGACCTATAGAAAGTCTTAAGTAGTTGGTTTTTATTAGCTAGTCACATTGCCTGAATTAATTTACCTAATGGTCAACTGGAAAAATTCTTACAGGGTATAATTGGGCTTGGAGGGAAAGTAGGGAGGGAGGAGAAAGCTCTTTTGTTTTCCTATTCTGGCCTGCTAAAAGCTTATTCCTTCTGCTTGCTGAAGAAGTTTGCCTGCTGTATTCCTTATATTCTATAAAAGATCTTATGGCTCTTGTTTATCCAAGAGTTATATGCATGGTCTTCTTTTTCAAGTATTTTATGGTGTGGAGATTTTTGGAATTAGAAGAATTAGCCTAGGGAGAAGGAATCAAACAAAGGATCACATAGCACTTGTTTCATATGTGCACATTGAGTTAGAGCCACGTTTTTGGTGTGTAGGAATCCTGGCAGTTGCTGGGACTTGAGTCTTCCTTCTCAGTCTCCTGGGGTGTTATGTTTGGATGCAGCCCAGACTGGAGATTGCCAGAGCCAAGATGAGAAAAAGGAGTGATGCTCATACCTCTCTCAATTCCTCTAAGGAGCACCAGCCACCTACAAGTCCCTGCAGCTATTCTGCAAGGTTTGGGTCATGTGGTTGGTCTTTATTCAAGGAGCAAAGGAAAATTACTTGACTGGTGAACTAAATTTGAAATTACAGAGTTCTCCATGATGTTCAGGTTTATTTTAAAGAGTATTGAAATCAAGACACACTGTTCTATTTTTCCATTTCTTCATTCCCATGTCAAGGCCAGAATATTAATGAGAGCTGGAGTGTAAAGATTCTGAACTCCAAAAGAATAACTTGTGTTACCTTTTCACCTCCTTGGGTAGTTAGAAGGAGTTATTTCTCTTTAGTCTCTACTCTTGCTATAGAGCAGTTTTCTTCTCTTGGAAAACATTGTCCTTGTCCTTTTCCTTTCCTTACTTTTTTTCCTCCTTTTTTTTTTTTTTCTTCATACTAACCATGTTGAGCAGTACCAAGGAATTTTTTTTTTTTGGTAGCTTCTGCCCAAGCGTTTTAAAATCAAGCAGAAGTAATCACATACTTTCTCTTCACTTGAAACCATAACATTTTTTGACAAGAAGTGCCTTTAAAGAAATGCCTCTTAATTTATGGCGGATTGCTTTGTACTTTGTTTCTGTAACCTATCTCATTACATTTCCTGTGTGTTAAGTAGGTATGTATTATGAGCTCTTAAAAACAAATATCCCAGAAGAAAGGAATTCAGTAAATGAATAAAACATTCCTGGGTAGTCCAAGTGGCAGTTTAATAGCTCATCCATCGGGACTTTCATAAAATATAATGATGATAGGCTTATAAATATATGGATAGATGAGTAAGTTCAATGAGGAGATCACTACAACTCTGCATACCACATCTGAAATGAAATCAAACTCTGAAAGTGCTGCCTGATGTGAAAGTGCAGTGCCAACCATGAAATTCTGCCCAAAAATGCAAAGCTGTGTGTCTGTGTATGCATATTTATACATAACTAAAACATGCATGCAATAGCACACATATACAAATGTTGTTTCTAGGTGGAATTTAGTGTTTCAGGACTGATCTTGATTGCACTGAACCTCCAAAACTTTGTAGACTATTGAAATGACTGGATTTGCAGCAGTGTGTTTGAGTCCAGGTCTTAGTCCTGGCTTTCTCTAAAAATAAAAAGATAAATGAAATAGGAGTGTAAGGTTGTCATGTTATGTCGCCTGGGATATGCACAACTTTTTCATTAGGTTCACCTAATCACAGAGCTTTGTAAATATCTACCTTGATGCCTGTCTGCCACGGCAGAGTTTGTATCCTTGGGTATGGCAAACCTGGAAGTAAAGTTTTAAATAATTTTTTTTATGGTAATGAATTTCACAGGAAAACTGATTTGCAGTTATAGTGGACTTGAAAACTCGATGACCATCAAAGATGGAGGGAATTCAGCTCAAGCTCAGCTATGGGCAGGAGAAACTAGACCACCAAATGAGACATAAATAGGATAAGACAATTAAATTCCTTACTCCAAAGAATAAGAAAATGAATTCATGTGAAGTTGCTGAAGTGTCATGACAAAAGTCTAAGTGCTCATAGGAAATGTAACATCAGTCTCTGTTGTAAGCCAGCAAAAATTCACTTGCTCTTAGCAGTGGGGAGAGGCTGCAATTGTAATATAGATGAAGGATGCTGAAGTGCTCTCGGTGAAAGGCAGCAATACAGTGATTTGTCTGTTGAGTATTTTGATAATGGCACATCACAGAAGACATCCAGCCCTTTCTTTTTTCATGAATTGTGTCTCTCTCATTAGAATTTCTCATTCCCCTTGGCTGGCTTTTTTTTGGCAGCATACTGTATATTGTACATATTTATATGTATAAAATACAGCCAGCACATCTTCCACACTAGTCTGAAGCAACAACTTTTAATATCAGTACTTAAAGTGATCACATAAAGCCCCATGAAAATAAGGGACTTTGATATTTTCACACTGGTGGATTAAATTGAGGAATGTTTGTTGTGCTGAAAGATAAGATGCCACTGCTGATCTTTTAGCTGAATGAGATGGCAACACCAATAAAATAATCTTTCCTAGCTGAAGCAGAAAAATTCCATCCTGGGTCTCCTGGGGGTTAGCCTGAGCACAGGGAGAACATGGGGAGACCTGGTCCCTCATGTACCCAAAGCATACTGGAAAATTGTACCTTTTTGATGTATGAACTGTGTGGGACACTATGTTAATCATAGGGTTCACATGATATGTACACAGTAATTGAGTGGGCGTATTCAGAAAAGGAACTGCCACATGGAGTTCTGCTGGGATTTGCCTGCTACTGGGGAATGCAAGTTCATTAGGTGATACTCTTCTTAAAGGTTTTTTTGTTTGTTTGTTGGTTTGGTTTTTTGTTTGGTTTTTTTTTTAACAGAAAAGAAAATGAAAAGGAAACAAAACGGGGAGAATGTGTAAATGCATGTGAAAATACCTGTATTGAAATATGAGTACATTGACAAACACTTGAGAGAACTGATCAAACTGATCGATTTGTTAAGCAATGGGATATAGACTATGGGATCAGGAGCCTAAGTGTTGTGTGTGAGCCTTACAACATCAGTGCAATAAATTGATCGTCGTTAGTACTAAAACTGCAATAATCATTCCATTATATTGGAGGTGACAGCTAACATGAATTCATATTCTGGAACTTGCATGCAATTTGTAAGTCTCCTTGGGGAAGTTGAAATCATGTTGGAAGTTTAAATTAACCTCTGTCATTATCAGCAACTTTTCCTATCCTTTTTCACTCTGTATTCTAGCTTGGATAAAACTACGTTTTCAAGCAGCTTTTAAATGACAGTGAGAACAACGTGTGTCTGCAGTGGGTCTTTGAATAACTGCCTTTTAAAATTGATTTTTATGATTTTCACAAGTAGCAGTGTATGTACTCTAACAAAGAAACTTATTCACACTGTGAGCACCTGCCTAGTTTCCTCAGGCTCCTTTCCTTTCAGTGGAAAGCGATAAGCAGGACCTGGCTCTCAGCTTCTGCAGCACCCTCCAGCAACCTTCAGCCAACGTCCCCACTTACTCTGTCTCTGTTTAACCTTGCAATTTAAATCCTTGAAGCAAGGCACTGGGGCTGTTCCACAACGGCACTATATGGAGGAACTCCAGGTCTTCCCCAAATGCTGCTTATTCATTGCATTTGAATATTTACATTTATAATGACCCTTTTGAAATCAGTATAGGCACTCAGTGCTTTGAAATGGCTTGAGTGGGGCAGACTGGGTTAAGACAGACCAATTGATGGAACTGTGTGCTTTATTTATAGACAAATCCTGCTTTGGGTTAGCACAGTGAGACATGGTGTAAGCTGCAATTCAATCCATCTGAGCAAGGATCATTTACACCTTTGCTGGTCGAGGTGGCCCACTGGCAGCAGGACAGCAGACAGTAGGTTGGAAAGGGCCTTCAGCTTTCTTCAGTTGGGATGGTAGTGGTACCCAGCATTTATGGGACTTTGAGAAAAAAAATGCTCCTCTGTACCCTCGTTTAGGGTATGTTAGCCAGTGCATTCGGTGACCATAATCACGGGTGCATTGAGCTACTTATGCAAGAGCAGAGTTAAGTACAGGCTATCTCAGCTGTGCTGTTTTCTTAACCTGAGTCTTCACCTGGGAGCTTTATTGAGCAGTTTTATTTTCTTCATTGTATTTTGTCTGTTTTCGGTATCTGGATATGTGTGTGCATATGTATATGTCTATACAATTGCATTTAATGAGCTATAATTCTTCCTTAATTTTGATTTTTCTGAAGGTATCTGTATTTAAAGTAATGACTGTGTAGTGACTTTTTTATTCTGCCTGTTCTTGGTGGCTCAAATTTCATCAAACATTCTTAGCTGCCCATAAAAAAAAAAAGTAACATTTGACAGGCGACATACATATGAAAATCCTGTCTCCTTTCCAAACATTAGGAGTGAAAATCAGTTTTCCAATATGCTCTGAAAACAAAACAAATAAATTTAGGCTTAATTGGAGCTTCTAATAAATAAAAACATGTGATGTGATTCATCCTTTTCTAGAAACTTAAGCGTGTGTGTCTGATTTTAATTTTTTTTCACAGTGATTATTCTCAGTTGTGTGCATATGTGTATAGATATGACAGGGTTTTACGCAGGTTTTTTATGTTAAAGAAGTGTACATGCATACATATATATAGTTACATATATGTGGATGAAACTGCACATACATACATACTGTGCACACACGTGTAAAAATAACCAAAACTGGTGTGGTTGTATATGTGTGTGTAGTGTTCTCCCTTTCTGTTATGTTTTCCATAATTGTATGGTGAATAAATATTACATAGTTTTTATTTTAATTAAAAATTTAGTAAGTAATTTTGACTTGTCACTTCACAGTATGGGTTATATCTCTTGATCAACTAGTTCCTATTTTCTCTCTCTGCCACAGGGTGAAAGAATGATGTGATGGAGGTGAATATGGGCCGCTGGTCAGGCTCACGGCTACCTCCGTCATGCCTTGCCCTCCTGATTGTCAAGTTCCTGGCCTCCATTTGCCAGGTAGTTCATGCGACCACCCCGCTTGGCTTTCACTTCACACATTCCACTTACAATGCTACAGTGTATGAGAATTCTGCAGCCAGGACCTATGTCAACAGTCAGACGAGGATGGGCATTACCTTGGCTGACCTTTCATGGGATATCAAGTACAAGATAGTGTCTGGTGATGATGAGGGTTTTTTTAAAGCAGAAGAAGTCATCATTGCTGACTTTTGCTTCCTCAGAATAAGGACTAAAGGTGGGAATTCTGCTATATTGAACAGAGAAATCCAGGACAACTATTTATTGATGGTAAAAGGGTCTGTGAGAGGAGAGGACTTGGAAGCATGGACAAAAGTGAACATCCAAGTTTTGGATATGAATGATCTAAGACCTTTGTTTTCACCAACCACTTACTCCGTCACGATAGCAGAAAGCACTCCTTTAAGGACTAGCATTGCACAGGTGACCGCAACAGATGCGGATATTGGGTCCAATGGTGAATTTTATTATTACTTCAAAAATAAAGTTGATCTCTTCTCAGTTCATCCTACGAGTGGTGTTATCTCCTTAAGTGGCCGGTTAAACTACGATGAGAAAAACAGGTACGATCTTGAGATTTTGGCAGTGGACCGTGGGATGAAGCTTTATGGAAACAATGGCGTAAGCAGCACTGCCAAGCTTTATGTTCACATTGAACGTATCAATGAACATGCCCCAACAATAAATGTAGTAACCCATATTCCCTTCCCATCAGACAAAGAACCTACCTATGCAGTTGTTAATGTTGATGACCTAGATGAAGGAGCCAATGGAGAAATAGAATCTGTTTCTATTGTGGCTGGAGATCCATTAGAACAGTTCTTTCTGACTAAAGAAGGTAAATGGATGAATGAGTACAAAATCAAAGAAAGAAAGCCTATTGATTGGGACAGCTTCCCATATGGTTACAACCTGACTCTCCAAGCAAAGGACAAAGGATCTCCTCAAAAGTTTTCAGCGGTCAAACTGGTCCACATTGCTAGTCCCAAGAAAGAAACTATCCCCATGAGGTTTGAAAAGGAAACTTATGATGTTTTGATCAGTGAATTTTCACCTCCTGGAGTGGTGGTTGCAGTAATTAAGTTGGTACCTGAGCCACAGAGTGTGGAATACGGAATATTTCCAAGTGAAGAAGATAAGTATTTTAAGATCAATTCCAAGACAGGCCTTATTACTACTGCTCGTCCTTTAAAAATCATTGAGAAAGACCTCTATGAATTAGAAGTATATACGAACAAAGGTGGTGATTTAAAAGCACAGGTTACTGTCAGGTTAGAAGATGCCAACGATCACACTCCGGAGTTCCAGCAGCTCTCCTACAGCTCATTCGTCAATGAAAGTGTCCCTGTGGGATCTAGCGTTTTGGCAGTTTCAGCAGTTGATAAAGACAGGGGAGAAAATGGATACATAACATACAGTATTGCCAGTCTGAACTCACTACCTTTTACGATAAACCAGTTTACAGGTGTCATCAGCACATCTGAAGAACTGGATTTTGAGTCTTCACCAGAAAGCTACAGGTTCATTGTGAGAGCTTCCGACTGGGGTTCTCCCTACCGCCATGAAAGTGAGGTGAATGTCACCATATACATAGGCAATGTCAATGATAACAAACCCCTCTTTGAAAAAGTGGCCTGTCAGGGAGTGATTTCTTCTGATTTTCCTGTTGGTGGTCACATCACTGCTGTTTCTGCAATAGACATAGATGAGTTAGAGCTGGTGAAGTACAAAATAATCTCTGGAAATGAACTTGGCATTTTTTATTTAAATCCTGACTCTGGTGTCCTGCAGCTTAAAAAATCTCTAATTAATTCTGGCATAAAGAACAGCAATTTTGGTCTTAAGATAACGGCGACTGATGGAGAGAACTTTGCTGATGCTATGTTTGTTAATATTTCAGTAGTTCATGGCAAAGTGTCTTCAAAGACCTTTAGCTGTAGAGAAACTAGAGTTGCTCAGAAGCTTGCAGAAAAATTACTCAAAAAGGCAAAAGCAAATGTGAAGCTGAATTTGGAAGATGGTTTTCTCGATTTTTATTCAGTAAACAGGCAGGCACCACATTTCGACAAATCCTTCCCTACTGATGTAAAGGTTTCAGAGGATCTGCCAGTTGGTGCCACCATCCTGAGGATAAAAGCCTACGATGCAGACTCAGGCTTTAATGGAAGAGTACTTTATACCATTTCTGACGGTAATGTGGATAGTTGTTTCAACATTGACTTGGAGACGGGAATACTTAATGTTCTCATGCCCTTGGACCGTGAAAAAACAGAGCTCTATCTTCTTAATATTACAGTTTATGATTTGGGTAATCCACAGAAGTCTGCGTGGAGACTGTTGACTGTCACCGTGGAGGATGCAAATGATAACAAGCCTGTTTTTTTACAGGACAGTTACTCAGTTAATATTTTAGAAAGTACAAGTCTTGGTACAGAGATTATCCAGGTAGAAGCCAGGGATAAAGACCTAGGATCTAACGGTGAAGTAACTTACTCAGTATTGACAGACACCCAGCAGTTTGCTATCAACAGTTCCACAGGAGTGGTCTATGTGGCAGATCAGCTAGACCGGGAAGCAAAAGCAAACTACACACTGAAGATTGAGGCTAGGGACAAAGCGGAGAGTGGCCATCAACAGTTTTCCGTTGTGCCTCTGAAGGTTTTTTTGGATGATGTTAACGATTGCTCTCCAGCCTTTATACCATCCAGCTACAACGTGAAGGTCCTGGAGGACCTGCCGGTTGGCACTGTCATAGCTTGGTTGGAAACTCACGATCCAGACCTGGGCTTGGGAGGCCAAGTCCGTTACTCGCTGGTGAACGACTACAATGGGAGGTTTGAGATAGACAAAGCGAGCGGTGCCATCCGCTTGAACAAAGAGCTCGATTATGAGAAGCAGCAGTTCTACAACCTGACCGTCCGCGCAAAGGACAAGGGGCGCCCAGTTTCTCTCTCTTCTGTTTCTTTTGTGGAAGTTGAAGTGGTGGATGTTAACGAAAATCTTTATACCCCATATTTTCCTGACTTTGCCGTCATTGGATCTGTAAAGGAAAACTCCCGCATTGGTACAAGTGTTTTGCAAGTTGTTGCTCGAGATGAGGACTCTGGAAGAGATGGAGAGATCCAGTATTCCATCAGGGATGGCAGTGGCCTGGGGAGATTCAGCATAGATGAAGAAACTGGTGAGTTTTGTTGGTAATTTTCTTTTCTCTTCATAGAGGATTTTTGCAAAAGTGAAGCTTAGGCATAATTGTTTTCAACCCTTAACAAGAAGTTCCGTTCTTCTTACAGTCAAGACAAAATTATAAATAAGCATTTTTCAGGTACAGCAATGACATGATTTAATTACCTGGTTACATTTACTATTCTGTGGGTGTGAAATAATGCACATTTCTTTTCAGCAGCTGCGTGATGACTCCATTTAGGAAACAGTGGTAGTTGCAGAATAACTTGCTTTCAGTGACTGTATTATCTGTTGATCATTATAAATTGCTTAGGTCACCTCCACAGAGTCACAACACTTGTGACCTTGAATCCAGTGTTAAACTCAATGAAAGGAAATAGGATGAAACAAGAGTTGTTTTGTCCTGAAACCTCTTTGTGGTCTTGTTGGGAGTCATTTTTTCAGGAGAGTCTGGAATGCTATGTCATTCTTTGTAGCATGGTGTTCATCAGCACTGGTGTGCTTCTGTAAAGATAGAAATCAAGGGAAAGATTCATAACTGTAAATGAACTGTGCTAGCTTTCCTTTGGTGTTGGTAGTATTAAGAACCCTATTGGAAAATGTTGAAAATAATAAATATAAAAGTATAAAGTAGCTAGTAAAAAACTTAACAAACTGGCTGTTTAAATGTCGGATGGTTGTTGGGAGTAATGGTGCAGCTGTGCACCACTAGAAGCAGTGAGGGAATTAGAAAGTATTAGTCAACAATTTCAAGAAATATATTAAATATGTTAGGTCTGTGGGCTTACTGTGGTTTAAACAGACTTTGTCTTTTTCTAAAGCTTTTAATTGAGAATGTGGTATTAAACATAAGATTAAAATGTATGTTTTGGCAAATTCAAACTGTTTAATCAAATGTCAAGTTTCTAAACTGAACATTATGAACAACAGATGACATTACAAATGCTGTGGCTCGCATCTAAGCATAAGCAGTGAAAAATATTTTTATTCTATTTGTGCTATAGTCTCTCTGCTGCAGCTGTGCACAGATGAAGCAGTCAAAACCGTATGTCCAGAAACATCAAACTTGAGTGTCAGAAGCCAAGACGGCACCTACCCCTAATTTCCAGAAATGTTAAGACCTCACATGTCATACAGTGGTAATAGCGAGTGAAGGCATTCGGACAACATTATTTAGGCAACTGAACATGGATTTAAATTTTAAACTCCTGCTTAAATTTTGTCGTATCTGCTTACTGAGTAACATGCACTTGATCTAAATGGGTTCTTTATCAAGCAATGGGAGATTGGTCCAAATGCTGCAATGTTGATTTGGAAATCTCAGGATTCAACATTTATTGAACTTATAGGAACCCCGGTAGGGAGAGTAACAGTGCGTGTCATTCATTAGTAAAATAACCAGTTTTTTTATCCTGTGCCTAGACTAGTAGAGATGATAGTCGAGCATAAGTTGGGGCCCTCGTACAGTAAAGCACAAATCATGTTTTGAAGTGCGTGGGAATTGTACTCCATATTCCATATTAAATATACTTAGTTTTTTTCCCCAAAATTTAAATCTATTTTGTGAAGGGAAGAGAGTCAAAAACCTCCCAAGATGCAAATATTTGTCTGCCTTTCACTCTTTCACAAGTGTTACATGAAAATGAACCAATCTGTGCTATTTCACAAAATCATTCCAGATGAGACTTGATAATCCAGCAGATCAAAAGGTTTTGGATTATTCTTCTGTTTTCCCCAAATGTTCAACACAGTGGAAGCCTTAGTGAAAGCAACTTGGAGAACACTTTGGGTGCAGAGCTGCAGGGCAATGTGGAGAGCAGGGCTTGGGGGCTCGGGAGTTACTCTGGGTCATGCTTTTGTAAGCTGAATGCAGAATTTGACCTTCTGTGTCAAATAGAATGCAACATTAATACTCTGCTATTGAACTGGTGGCAACTTAAATGCTGCTGAATGATGAATCAGCTTTCTAGCTGTAGAAAAGGACTCAAGTCACATATTGAATTAATTTATAAAGAGATAGCCGTTTATTTACTTTCAGCACAGTTCATTTGTCACTTTTAAACTGACCGACTCTATTGGCTTATGTACTGTCTCTCCTGAAATTTGTGAAGGTAAGCAGGAGCATGAAGTACAACAAATCAATATTTTTGGCTGCTACCTTAATGAAAAGACGACTGGTGCATCTATTATAATCATTAGGATATAAACTGGGCCAAATTCCTCCTGATATGTGAGCAGGCTGGACTGTGCAAGCAAGGCTGTGCTTTCAGCAAAATTCTGCTCAAGTGCTGAGTGAGATCTGCCTCTGCTCCCTGAGGCACATTGATACCAAAGAGAAGTGATGCAGAGGTAACTGAGGAGAAACAGGCTTGCATGGTGAATCCACACTGCACCATGCTGCCACATATTTGATGTCATGATGGCTTGTTCTTGTTCCACTATAGATGTATAGAGGGGCATATAGGTGCATCTGGAAAAGAGGAGGCTCAGGGAAGGTCTTCTCACTCCCTACAACTACCTGAAAGGCAGTATCCAAGTAACAAGTGGCAGGAGAGGAGGAAATGTCTGAGGGAGGTTTAGATTGGGTATTAGGAAAAATTATTTATAAAAAGAGTTGTCAGGCATTGGAACAGGCTGCCCACGGATGTGGTGGAATCACAATCTCTGGAAGTGGTCAAAAAAAGTGTAGATGTTGCACTTGCGGACATGGCTTAATGATGGACTTGGCGGTGCTGGGTTAATGGTTGGACTCGATGATCTTAGAGGTCTTTTCCAAATTAAATGATTCTGTGATTCTATGATCTAGCTCCACCAAGCTTGATCTGACTTTTGATGGATGTTACACAACAGGCAATTCTCCGTTCAGGTCAGAACAGTGGTTTGGGTTCAGCAAGCTTGGGAGTCTCCTCCATACTGATCAATGTGGATCCCTCTGCATAGTGTATATATGCAAATCTGTGTGCTGTTGCAGTTTGATAAGAGATGTGACATAGGAGTGAGCCTGGGATTCCCTTCCTACAGTGCTGCTCGTTGCCTCGTGTCATATAGAATCAATTTGGAAGATTCAGCATTCACTGCTGAATACTCCAGTTCATATGTGTTAGTAACAAGAAGCATAGCAAGTGTTTTCCAGCTAGAAGTGCGAATCACGTCCAAATATGTCTCAGTGGATTTACTTTCCATTTGCAGGAGGCAGAGCCAGTACAAGTTTGTAAATAGATAAAACCTCTCCTGAAGTAGATGGCTGCAGTTCCTGGTTTCCCGCTAGTACCTTAGCCAGAAGATCAAATTTGTCATGGGTTTAGAAGTCAGTTCATGATTTATAGCTAAAAATCTGGTTTAAGAGTTTTCTAGAGGCTAAAAAACAAAAAAAAACCCAACCAACCAAACAAATGAAAGAACTTTTTTATTAAAAAAGAGCTCTTATTTGTTGATTCCTGCCTCGATAGATATTGAGTTTGTCACCAGCCTAGCTGCACGGTTCAAAATCATTGATTTTCTATCTTCATTGGCCTGTTTATTGACTGTCGATATAAATGTCACAAGCTTGCCATGTAAGAACCCTGCACCCAGGAACACGTAATGTGATCCTGCCATTTATGGTTTCTCATTTTCCTGCTGTCTCCTCTTCAGAACCGCTTTCTTCTTCTTCTTTTTTTCTTTATTTCTTTTTTTTTTTATCACTCTTATACTTTTGGACTCCAGAGATGTAATGTGGTCATCTACAATGAGAACTAGTCACTTCAGGATTCTTCTAGTCAACAGAAAGAAATGGACAACTGAGAAACATGGTTCATTTTACCCTCATGTAAAAGTATGAAATAAGTTGGATGAATCATACTCTAAAAATGTACAAAGGCCCTTGTGTGACTAGCTCAGGTAGAGGTCTCACTGAGTGCCTTGCTTTGGCCAGACGTAACCCATCCCTCTTAACTGTAAACCAGTTGTAAACAAGAATATATACTGTCATGTTTACATGCTAGGGAATTTGTGATGACTCCTCTCTAAAAGATTCATGTTTTAAGTCTAATTTAAGGGAATTATCTTTCAATATGAAACCCATACATTTCTAGAAATAAAACGTTTTTAAAAAGTTGGTAATAGTATAGGGGGTGAGACTTATGTAAATAATACTTTATGATTTTTCATTTTCTGAGAACACAGTGTTAGAGCATCTCACCCTCTTTTCTATCTATGGAAATTCATCAATATCTGCTGTTTTGATCTTACCTGGGGAGTGGTAACCTTCCCCTTGGACAACTCTGGGGTTACAGAGAAGCTTGAGCCATTTCTTCGTCTTTAGTGCTGCTTCCCACCTGATGTGCACCTGCGCTCTCTTTGCCAGTCTACTGACTGTAGTTCCTTAGAAAACTGTGTAAAATGCCCTCTATATCTCCAGAATGTTATAACACAAAATGAGCAGAGATCTTTTAAAAATTGTTATGGAATGACCGTGTGCTCAGGTTTCCATCATAGGGTTAGCTCTAATAGTTATACCTACTCTTCTGGAAATGGTCTATGTCAAATGTCCTATACTGCTTTATTAAAAACCTGGGTTTCCACAGCTCTGGTGTGTACACCCTCACAGTGCTGATACCACAGCAAAGTGATGTGTTTTTTGCTGTCTTGGGAGCTGGTGGTGAGTTCAACAAATGCATATGGGTTTATGATACCACCTGCCTTGGGAGACTTAGTATCATCTGTCAGAACCTCTTTTCTGGCTGCAGTGCAGATGTGGACAATTATTGAGACTTCCTGGCTTCTTGAAAGGTTGAGCTAGATGAGATAGGTCCTAGCCTAAATTCTGGAATCTTCCTTCTCATTATTTAATGATTTGTAGTTCAGCTAATGTTTTTTACGCTAGTTCCGCTTCTTAATCTGGCACGTTGATGTAACAGCCTGGCAGTCAAAGAGTTTCTCTATTTACCCCTACGCTGCCCATGGGTGTACTAGTAATAGCAAATTAACAAAATGAGTTCTAGAGGAGCAGAGAGATCAGACATGCTCGGCATCTTCTGCTGCCGAGGCTTATGTAGGCTTTATCAGAGTTGGTGTGGCAACGCCGTAGTATGTGAGGAATGAGTAACTCCACCGGGGAGTTACTCAGTGGGAAAACTGAAGCAATAAATCTGTTGCTGCTTCTCAGGAAAGCACTGAAACATCGTAAGTCCCACTGAAATCGAACATGAAGCAAAAATAGTGGTACTAATGAAATTCTTATGGGATCTTTAATGTTCTTGCAAAGCCCATGAACATGGACTTAAGTAACGCTTTCAAAACTTACTAGCCTCATTTCCTAAGGTTGTTCAGGAATCTGAGTCCCCTGATTTTCATTAGAACTTTAAATTTAGACATTACCTGGCACTAATTTCTAACCCTGTAGAGGACCTCTGATAAGAACACGGGCTGTAGGTGACCCTGTTCACTTGTTATCTTTAGGTGCTTTCAGCCCTGAAATTCACATTAATAAGCCAGTCCTGTCTTTCACAGTGCTGCAGGCTTGAAGATACTGTTAAATGGAGGTAGAGTTCAAATTATTAAAGACTCCATGGGTTTATTTATGGTGCTAAGGTGGTCTAATCTTCTGTTTGGATACCTTTTAAGGTACCTCAAGAATGGAAGAAATTCCTGACAGACTGTGGCTAGAGTAGTGAGCTGGTGTTGGAAAACCCTAATCATGGCTTCAAACAACTGATAATGGAAACTAGAAACACCAGATGATATAGTTTACAATTAACCAGACCTGCCTGCACGTTACATCTGTTTGGCAGAAGGGAATGAATTTGTTGCTTCAGACTCCTTGCATTTTGCGACTGTCTTCTAAAATAGTTTTCAGTTATTGTATATGAAAGTTAAAGGATACTGTCATTTACTACAGTTTGAGTGGTCTGATAAATGTTTATGTGGGACCGTTGCTAGCATTTCCTTGAAAGAAAATCAAGTGAAAATGGTTTTTGATAAATGGTTTTTTTTCCTCTTGCTTCTTTAATCTTGTGAAGGCATGTAGGAGCTAGTGGGTAAATCCGGGTGGACTCACTGTTAGAATTGAATTCACTGTAGTTTTGAGGCACTAGTATTACAGATGTTCTTCATCTTCCTGGAGAGTGTGGGCAAATTTCATTACCCAGAGCCAGTGTTTTGGAGCCACTTTATTATCCCAGGCTTTTAAATCCAGTTTTTGAAGTAACTTTAGGCCATACCACAAGAGAAGTGCCAGTGGATGCTGCTAGTGGGTGGGTGGGAAAAGGGGGATGCTCACAGGGGAGGCACTTGAAGCAGCCACTCATGACAAGATTGTTGGTCCTCAGCCTGCCTATGATGTCTCTCCTGAGCAGCCTCTTTGGGAATGAGTGTGCCAGATGGATCACAGAGCACAGTCGTGGCCAAAGTTTGATCTGTTAGCTGTAGCTGTGTCAGACATGAATAAAGCATTCCTGAGAGCAGTGATTTCTCAGCCTGTGGAACTGTGTTATCATTGTTCTGTGAGTTATTTCTTGCAGCTTTTAATAGTGCAAACATTCCTTCATTTAAGATTTTCAGTTTTAGGAAAGCAATTTGTTAACAATTTTCTTTTTCTTTAAAATTAGTTGTGGTAAATTTCAAATCTGTGTATTTGTAACTTTCTTGTCATTTCTAGATGTAAATTAGTAAAGGAACAAGGCTTGTCTTAGTTTCACTGGAGCAAATTTATTTAACTTTTTTTTTTAATAATATGAACCCTAAAACAATGCATCAGCTTATGAAAATATTTACTTTAAAGGGCTCTTAGAATCATTCTGACATACTTTCAAAGTCTCCTAAGTGAGGCCAGTCATGCAAAATTGTGCCATTCAAGCTGTTCAGCTCTCTAGGCTTTATACCCCATAAAACACCTCACGACATAAAATTTTTATAGCTAGCTGTAATTTGCATGCTTTCCCTTCTTTGGAAAATGTTTGGAGAATCTCCTTTATTATTCAGGATGCTCCTGGTGATAGGACATTTTGTCTCAATCTCTAAGTAATTTACTAATAAAGGAAAGTTCAGTCTGTATTTCGTCCTGTCACCTTTATTACCCTTGAGAGATACTTGGAAGAGCATTTTGTATTATCATGTGTTCTATTATTTTCTCCCTTAGTGTATAAGCCCAGAAGTGACCCCTGTATTATCTTGTGCATCATCATCCATTAAATTATACACAGATGCTCCTGCAGAAAGCTCATCCCTAAGGTGCCAGCAAAGGGACCAAACCACAAGGTGGTCAGTTAGGTGATGTTAGAGGAAAATTGACTTGCAGTGTCTGATGTTCAGTCTGAGCATGTGAGCACCAGCTTTATCCTGGCATTGCTTCAGGCCATGATCAGTATTTCATAATAGTTCAGAGGAAGCTGAAGAAAAATCCATTTTAGCTGTTCCAAAGTACCAATAGAAGCCAAGGGGTATTGGGAAGCAATGTTGTTAATGCAAAACCACAAGCTTATGAGCATATGGAGGGCAATACAAGCAGTCCTCTCTTCCTGGGTTGTACAGAGGAGGATGATTGGACAATGTCTAAGATTACATGGAGCCACTTTGGTGCACTGCCTAATCCCTTCCTGTACCAAGTCCAGGAGAGAGGAATTTTCACTGGCCAGTAACATTGAGGACACATTCTAACCTTGCAGCAGGCTTTGTGGCTTTTTAGGGAGCAGTAGAACTGGACAGAGTTAATGAGGAATTTGTGGGGCTGGTTGGAGCACGTGTATCTCCTCCTGCCTGAGTACATAGGCAGGCTCCAGGATTTACCTTGGAAGCTGAATTAAAGGGTACTTTTTATAAAGGTTTATAAGTGTTTGCAGTTCAAGGACTGTAAGTAATGATGAATAAGGCACATGCTTGGAAAGGTCTTCTAAGTTTTCATTGCTCTCATTGCTAAAAAATTGTGTCATATTTTAAGGCTGTTTAGCTAATTTCAGTGTTCAAGTCTTGGAACGTGTTAGGTCTTTGCCAACAAAGTAAGGATAAAATAAAATTAAAAAATCCTTCCACTATCAGATTTCTTTCTATTCACATATATATGTTTACCTGAAAATAGATGTTTGGAGATGAGCTTGTATAGCTCATGGAACAGATTCTTTTAATCTCTAGTCTGCTGTTTAATGTAAACATCTTTATTACATTTTATACACTTATGGTGTCTTATTAGCATTGAAGTGTTGCCAATAAGAAATAATTGAGAGAAAGCCAAACAGAGTGCATGTGGGGAGGTGGTTTTCATTGCAGTTGGTTTGCATTAGGTGTTTGCACTAATACATTGTTGTGTTTCTCAGAGTTAAATTGTCTGGTGGCGTTGACCTGGACATTTTGTCCACAGTTAACAAAAACGGGGTAGATCCATTCAGCAGTGGCTAGAAGTTTGTCACAAGTGTTGCTGCCGTGTACCATCAGAGTGGGAAGTGTGTGAAGGTGTAGGACTGTGTTTTGTTTCCTCCATACTCCGTGCATCTGGAGTATGAGAAAGAAAATGTTGAGTGTGGGTCTGCAGGGAGCCAGCACATCCCCCATCTAAATGATTGGGGGCATCAGAACATGCTGTGGAGCTTATCTACCCCTCCACCGAGATACACGTTTTGATTTTTTGCTCTTAGATATCTTTGTAGCCGGCTACATCTCAGCTTTGCTGTTATCCACTGGAGGCAATCTGGTTACCACAACCCCCCTCAAGTGGGATGCAGTCTGAAGGTACTTCTCTTAGGAAATACCTTTCAGTTACTTTGGTGATATTTTCATCTTGAAGTTGAGCAAAATGTGCTCACTGTATGTGTACGAATGACAGTTCTTCAAGGTGGTGGACAGGAAAAGTATGCAGCTCTGAGGCTAAGGAGATGATAAAGTCTGTGTCTGGCTCAAGCTAGGGGACTGCTTTCGCCAATGGCAGTCAGTCCTTAGTTATAAACTTGAGCTCATGGCCATTAGCTCTGATAAATAATCATCCTACTGACTATAAGGAGTGAAATTAAACTTTCCTGGTTTAATTTATGTGACACCTAATTATGAAGAAGTGTTTACATTGACCTGAGAATGTTCTGATTGTATGTGGTTTCAACAGCTCTCTGCTTCCACAATGAGATGACAAGTTCTGTCCATCTTTCACAATTGAAGCCTTCAGTTTTTCAGTTTTACTAAAATATGCATAAGAAATTAAATTCTGATTTTAGACCATTGAAACCCATGAAGAATTATATGCGTCTTTATTTGGGGATTTTTCGTCTTCATCTGAAAATTCTGCTGAAAATCTGTGTTCTGGAAATGTAATTTTACACATAGGTCATTAAAACAGTTTTGCTTCTTACCACTGGTTCAGTTTATAAAGTAAAGATTTTGCAAAAAGAAAAAAAACAAACAGTTACTGTGAATCAGTTAAATTTTTAATAACTTTTTTCTGAAAAGCTTTATTTTTATAAGAGAATAACTATGGGACTTAATTAAATTTGCCAGAACACTTCACAGTCCCAAAACACCTTTCATCTAAAGTACACAGATTATTTTCCACATTTTAATGAAGGAAGCTCTTTGATGTACGATGTTTATGTAATTTCCTGGTTTACTGAAAGGGTGTGAGAGGTGCAGATAAGTTAATAGTTTGAGGGTTTTTTCTTCTTTTTTGGAGTGGGGGGAGTGATAATACAGAATTTCTTTAGAAATAGTGGGAACTCGGGTGTTCGGCATCTCTATGATGTAGCTGTACTTGGCCATAGCATATACGGGCTGATGGGACAGATTTTTCCAACTGCCAGTGTGTCCTTCCACATGAGACCACCTTTTTTACTTACTGTACAGGGTCTTGGAGCTGGTTTTAAAAGGATTGGATTTTATGGTTTTTTTTTGAGATGGTCTGTAAGGATGAACTGGTTTGCCCAGCTCTGCTTTTACTGGCTGTTAGTTGTTAGGGCACAAGCACCATCAGTGTGTCTTGATCCCGGGATGGCCAGAGTCCCTGGGCTACTCACAGCTCTCCGGGCTGCTGGTAGCTGGTGGGGGATTGGAGAGAAACCTCAATGGGTCTTTGGGGCTGATTCTTCTGGGTGGCACTGGGCGCTCTGAGCAGCTGCGGGGACCTTCCCAGCATGGAGCGGCCTCTCTCGCTTTGAGCTTTCCCAGCACTGCTCTTCAGAGACACTCACCTCATCCTTCTCTTTAAGGAAATCCTGAGTACAGCAGATTAGCCCACGTGTACTACTGATACATCTTCCATTGGAAACTCAACAAATGTTTAATGTGCTGTTTTCACTCCCACAGTATCAGAACAGGGCAGTGTGTTCCGTGCCTTCTGTACCTACAAATTAATGTCGTGTCTTCGTCTCCGTGATGAGCATTTTTACCAGCCATTTCCTAAATGAGATGAGGTGCTTCTTGTGAGTGTCTGGCTCCTTTGCATCCCAGTGTGGTTCTGCCTTTGATGAGGTGTCTTCCTTTTCGGAATGTGTAGTTCAGTGTGGGCAGCAAGCTGCTGCTGAGGTACAGAGAGTCCTTCTGGAGAAAGGCAGGATAATCAAAAAGGAATTTTGTGGTGACATTTGGAGAGGAGATGGTGACTGTTTATGAGCCAGGGATGGGACTGGCATTTAGCTGTGATGGCTAAAGGATAAATAGCAAAATTTGTTTAATAAATGTGACCTAGTGAATTTAGGACTGCTGACTCTGAAGTTTGGCCCCCCAATCAATTAATTGTCAAAACCCTTTGTAGCTTCTCTCTAAAAAGGGAGGGTAATATCTAAATTATATCAGACGTAACTCAACTATGAAGATCGGATTTGTTGATGCTGGAAGTGGAAAAAAACATTCGGCTGGTAGATATTGCTGCTGGATGTTTGCTGCACTGCAAAATACTGTACTCCTATATTGTTAGGAGCACAGAAGGGTTCCCGTTGTCTTTGTGTAAACATACCAGTGTTTAAAACTTTTTGCATATGTTTCAATTCTTTCATGGGGATTTCCTTTAATTGCTTAATCTCTCATAATGAACATTAATCTGTCACTGGCAAAGATAAAATCCAGCTAATTTTCAGAAAATCTGTTTCACTTTCTCTGTTCCCACAAATTAAAACTCCTCTGATAACAGTTGGTAGCTCTATCTAGACACTGAACATCGTCAGAAATAACCATGTGGTCACACTGCAAATTGTAATCCAGTCCACTTTGACAAGAGGTTTTGGACTCTCCTAGAAAGTCCCTAGAGGGGACAGGAACCTCTGGTAAAGGAGCCATGGACCCCCTTACCCTGGACACCTGGATCCAGGAGATACAATCTTCCCAATGGGGTTTCTGAAGGGCCGATCTATTAAAAAATACAACAACCAAGCAAATAAACAACTGAACAAACTTTTGCTTTGTTAACTTGAATTGCTTCTGAAGAATCCCATCTTTTCAATAAAATAAAGTTGCAATTGCCATCTCCCTTTACACCTGGCATATATCTGTTCCGACTACAACAGAGGCAGCCCACTGCTGGTCCTGGCTGCTGTTTCCTACCACCTCCCCTCAGTGACTCTTTTTTCCCATAGCCATTTGGTGAACCAGTTCTAGGAAGCAATGAGAGAAGAACTCTGGTTTGAGAAAAAGAGAGGGAGGATCAGTTTCCTGGTTGGATTTATGGGCCCTGCAAACAGTAGGCTATTTTTTTGGAGGTAGAGAAGGGGATCAGGTACAAGGCAAAGTGTCGAGTTGCCCTTTTGATGCTTGTGGTCCTCTGGGTTTGAGAGTATCCATGCACAGAGCTGCAGTGGTGTAATTCACGTCATTAAAATTTATACTGAGACATATATCGACATATGTTCGATACAGGAAATTTGTAATTCCTTGTGTTGTAGAAATTGCTTGATGGAGAGTTGTCACCAGAAGTGATTTTAGCAGGATGGAGGAATGGCTTGGAAAGGACACATGGCGAGAGCTACTGCTTTGTCCGGACTTTGATGTGGAAGAGGCAAGCAAGATGTGTGCTAACATGGGGATTTGGTGTGTTAGCTGATTAGGATGCTTATTTGCTGTGTGGTGTTTATGATGTGGGTCCCTGAGCCTCGAGCTGAAATCACAAGTCAGAACAACTATCAGATGGATAAAGCTGCTTGCTACATGTCACAGAGAGAGACAGAATCCCTCTGGCAGTATGACTAACCTTTTCATGCCTCACTTTACCTGTCTGTACAATAAGTCTAATGATCATCACGTTGTCAAAGGCAGTTTTGTGCCAGTTGTGCTGCTCGCGTGATTAATGGATTTTAAATGCTGTGAGTGGTTTTGACGGAAAGACATATCAAAATGCATTGCAGCAACTATGTGTAATGCAGTCACTTGGTGTGTGGAGTTGGAGGGTGTTAAAGAATTCCCTTCAGGAGTCACTTCTTCCCAGTCCAATCTCCAAGGAGAACTGCAGCATTGCAGTGGCCTATTTAAGCCAGGACATATATTCCAAATAATTAACTATAGAAATGTTACATTGACTGCACTGGACATACCCAACAACCGTGTGCTCAGGTTGCCCGATCACTCCTTTAAGCGTCTCAGGGGTGAGTGGTGCTTCAAATCCTGGCTTACTGCAGTGCTGGGTGGAAACAAAATGCTAAATAAATTTCAGCATCAAGTGAGACGAATCCTTACTGCTGCTCCCTGCTTGCCACAGTCTCCGTGTTTCCATCTGAACTGGCTAAGGGGCTGCTGTAGCTCCATGCTGCAAAAAGTCCTATAATGCATCATTTTAAAGGAATAAAAAATGCAGCTATAAAAATTTTGTAGCCATTCTTGTCAGTTCTGGTGCTGATGGCCATAAATGGAAAGGGCTGTTGGATATTTGCCTTGAGAAAGCATTCCTTTAAAGACATTACAGGAGACGGTTTTGATGGAGTCAGGAGTTTTTTGGAGTTGTGCTTCTGCCTCTCAGGCACCATAGAAAAAAGCTGCTTGGGTGTTTCTGAGACAGGTAATACTTTCTGTGATAGTGTAAATAATTTACTGAGGGCACAGGCTGAGATGGGGCTCTGCTAATAACGAGAACCGGAGTTTTTATGCTGGATACTCCCCTGGAAAGCATGAGGACCTCCAGCCCAGCCTGCCTGTCGAGGGACAGTAGACAGTAGTGCATGTCAGAAAGGTGCAGCTTCTGCGTCCATGTCATGGTTTGATGCATGCAGCGTGAGCATAGCAAGGTAGGAAAGGTGTAGATAAGAGCAGAGCACAGCAGGATGAGGAGCTCATTTGAAGGTTCTCTCTTCGTTTACCTAAATAAATAGTTCCTGCAGCTGCTAGCTAACTTGCCTGCTTAGGGTATTTTCCATGTCAATAAGGAGCACTGCCATGGTTTCCTTGTTTAAAATCCAGTACGAGGATCACCAGAGAGGTGACAGGAATTAATTTCAGCAACTAATTCCCATTTTTGGGCTTGGGGCCAGTCTGTTTGAGGCAGCACACAGAAGCTGGGGAAGCAGATTAATGCTGCCTGCAGCACGTGGTATTTTGGCTCAAAAATGTGCTGAAGAAATGTGTCTAGCATGGCTTAACTGCCTTGCCAAAATGTTTACTGCATTGTCTGTCATAAAAGGTAGTGGACATTCTGCCATCTCGTATTCCTGCTATTTGTCCTCTATTTCAACAACCTTACTGACTTTTATCCCACAAGCAGAGTTGCAGACCTTCCCTTTCTTTCATGTTTTCCTTCGATTTTTTTTTCATTTTATTTTCTAATGGAAGTGTATTTCTTCCCAGTAAAATCTAAATTCCAAGCTATTCCCCATCAAAACCCCTGTTGTTAAAATACCTTGCAGTGCTTTAACTCTAGAACCAATTGGGTTGTTTTTTCAGTTTTACTAATTTTACTTACTACAGAGCTGGAAATCTTTCTAAAGATATCAGGAATCTATTGTGTTTGGTAATAATCTTATGTACCAGTGTCACACCCTGGTCTGGTTCTATGGTCAGAGCTCGGTAATGCAGGAAAGGACTTTTTAATTCAGTGGAAATGCGTAAGGTCTAGGCCAACACAAAGATTATTAATGCTACAGCCTTGGTTGAGTTGCTTTGTGTCACTGAAGTTTATTTATTTATTTATTGGATTATATGTTCTAAATATGTGGAAGCTTTTGGATGGAAGATACTACAAGGATTTTTAAAGAATTATTAAACTACATGGCAGTAAAATAGATTTCTCTGTCCCTAATGTTTCATATATTGTTCTTTTTTATGTGAACGTCGTTTTGTGTTTCTAATCAGCCAGCAAGGAAGTTGGTCTCTAGGTAGCGATATTGCTAATGGTGATAAGCAAACACAACATGGGGAGGGAACATATGCTGAAGGTAATGTTCCCTGGTCCTTGCCACCAGCCTCCATTTTGACTTTTTCATTTGTGTTCGCAATGAGTGATGTTAAGAGTGTCTCCTGGGCAACATACTGCCTGTGTGGTGTGATTTATGGTCCACTGTTTAAGAGAGGCTGCAAGATTCTGCTTCATTCTGAAGAGAGCTTTAAAAACATGCAAAAGTTGGGGAAATATTATCTGTCTTTTAAAAACAAGATTCATGAACAGATGTATATATCTATTCTGTCACCAGACAGATGGGCAGAAAACATTTAGTTGTCATGGCAGCAAAATGTATAGTATCACAAATGAAAAAGAAATATCTAAAAAAAAAAAAGGTGTTTGTCTTGCCAGTTGTTATATCATGGCAGCAGCTGCTGAATTTGAGTTTTATTGACCTGAAACTTCAACTCAAAATCCTCCAGACCACGTTTCTCATTAATGCAATATCTGTATCCTGTAACCTTCCTGCAATTTGCCTTCAGATCTCTTCACCCTGGGAGGCATCGGCATTTTCATCTCTAGCTATTTATTTAGATATGCTTTCTCTCTTTAATGGGCACAGGGCAGTAAGCAATAGATGGGTATCTCTGTTCTCATGAAGAAACTTCCTAGATGAATTAATGTTTCTATTTTGTTGTTAACTGAGATTTCCATATTTCTGAGCGTGATGGGTTGTACCCCTGATATTAGGGTGAAACAGGAATTGTTCAGGCTGTAATCAAAATTTCTATATATCTGTATATAAAATGAGCAGAAGGAAATAATCCAGTGTATTTGCATTATCCATTGAGGTATTCTGCTCTGAAAAACCAGTCTTTAAAAATGAAATTACACAATTCCCATGACTGTGTTGTGCTGGTGGTGGTGGTTTGGGAAGTGCAAGGTTCTTTGCCCATCAGCATGAACTTGGGTCATACCAAGCACCTGCAACCCTGGGGGCTCAACCTGTGACAACGATGGGCCTGTAGGGTGGCCTTGGTCCCTCAATGATGTCCAAAATGGGCATACAAGTGCCCATCGGGACTGCCTTCTGCTGGTGCAGGGTGCTGCTATTTCACCTGGAACAAAAGTACAAGATACATGCTAATGTCAGCAGGAATTACAATATATGGCAATGAGCACAGAAAGGGATAGTAGTAATGAAGTAAGTGTCGATAGTAAAATCAGAGCCATCATTAAAATTCCTTTTACTGATGTGTCTTGCTGGATGCCTTTAGACTGCTTTTTAAATAGTTTTCCAAAAAAGAGAAGAGAGTTTTATCTCCCACCTGACTTTATTCCTAGGTACTGGTACAAGTTGTCTGCTCTGGTAGTTTCGTGTAATATTGCAAATGTTTAGGGTGCATCCTCTTGGTCACTGCAAATGAGGTGTGTAGCCATTTCCATTTAAATGACCATTTTTTTTCCTCAGCTGCTTGAAGCAGTGTTTCTTTTTTGGAATAAATAAAGAGAAAGCCAAGTTTTCTGAAGGTTAAAACTGTTTACAGAGCTCTTCCCGTCTTGGATTTTGTTTTCTAAAAAAAAATTAAAAAATAAATAAATAAAAAAAATAAATTGGGATTTTAGGATTAGTTAATGTATTTACCCAGCCTTTAAAAAGTAATTTTCTTGGGATAAAGAGATCTTGTTTACAATGTGTATAAAAAGATTAAAAGGAATTAATTTAATTGTGTAAAACTATTAAGTAATCTTCTGCTTTCTTCTGTGAACCTGTCATACCTTCAGTTGGGTGGCACTTCCTATTTCTACCTCTTTTTAATCTTCAATTAACTAGAAAGCTTTCTCTTGGTTTTTTATACTTATTTTAGTTCTTACTCCCTTCCAAAGCCTTCTCTTGCAAATTCATACATACCCTGGTATGTCCTCTCTTCCTATCTGACCATCTGTCTGTCATGGGTTTTCTTATGTCTGTTTCACCAGCACTGGGCCCTGATTCAGCTGACTGCTTTTAACCCAATGAAGCCAGTGAGATTTAAATATCTATCTGAGTGTTTTGGAATGGGATTAGCTTTACTGAACTCAGCTCTTTATGAAAGCTGTGTTTCAGTCTCCATCTGCAGTTGTGGAGATGAAGAGTTGAGCCAGAGATAAAATACCATTGAGAATAAAGATGTGCTTGCAGTCAGCTTGCAACCTCTGAAAGTTGAAGATTCTTCTGTTGGGATGGTTTAGGCTTTTAAATTCCTCTGTAACTACAAATGCCTATTGCCACAGCCTCTTTACCAGCACAATCTTGTTCCTACCTAAGGAGGAGGAGTGTTTGAGCATGGGGGAAGAAGTCATAAGTACCAGTGTTTTAATTTACATCACCTAAGAAGAAAATGTCCTCACTGGGGATGATTCCTCTTTCTGAAGTCATCTCCTCCTCGTTTCACAGCTGCTGTTTGTTTCCTCTCTTTCCTTTGCATGATCCTTAAGTCTTTACTCCTTGTGTGCAAGGGGCCAGCACTCTGATATCTTCTGCCTTTATTTGCAAAACAATAACAGTAAATCTTCGGGTTGAATTGCTGCCGGACCCTTGCATTGTTTTCTTGCAGTGATCTCTCTCTCTCTTGTAACAGCTCCAGGCTTCTCTTTCCAATGGTGGCAGATGGAGTGGTGGCTCTCCCCCTGAAAAGGTCTCTCCTTGCACAGACCCAGTGTCTTCGCTTTTCAGTTATTAATCTCAACCTTACTGTGCTCCTGCTGTTCTTCAGAGTAGCCCATGTAATGAAGAAAAACAAAGTGCTACTGAAAGTCAGATTTCCTATATCTGTTCTTTGGTAGGTTTGAAAATCCAGCCTTGTTTCTATATAGGTAGGAAGGCCAAGAGCCACAAGAATGCCAGTGTCCTGATGCTTTTCTGAATGGATAATTTTGTGTTTCTGGGTCAGAACTTGTGTTTGAACTTAACCAGGGCTGAGTACTTCACTGAGCTGAGTCCTAATGTAGTGGGTGGCTTCCTTGCCCATGGTGGGAGGGTTGGAACTAGATCTTTAGTTAAAGAAGGCATCTTTAAGGTGCCTTCTCATCTGGGCCATTCTATGATTCTAATTTTGCCCAGAAGTAGTTGCCAAGTGTTCTACCTCTTTGAGTGGGAGAGTTCCCCCAGCAGAGCACAGTTCCTTTTTTTGGAGGTGTCTGCCGTGGCTCTTTCTCCGTTTGAAATGCGTCAGACTTCAACAGTACACCACCTAGAAAACTTCGACTGTTACTTTTCTCTCTGGGTGCATATTACTTGTGTGATCACTGGGTCTGATATCACGGATGTGTGCTGCAGCTTGCTGCCTTCTTAAAAGTGTGCATGCAGCATGAAAAGATTCATGAATATGAGCCCTCGCTAGTTCACAACCGGTAAATGAGCTAATGATGATACATCTTCCCCTCCCTGCTGCACTCAGAATTTTTATTGCAAGGCCAGTGTCATTTGTTTTCATCTCTTGCAAATCCTCCCTACATCCTTCTCCATCCTAATAATTTTCTTTGAAAAATACCTACTGCAGTGACCTCCATTTGACTATGAAACTGAAGCACTAATCAGCAGGGTTGGTATCCGTGAGGTTTTTAAGTGTTGTGTAGAACAGACCCCTTTTGAGCTGCATTAGTCTCCCAAAGGCAGTGCTTTTAAGCAGTACAGAGAGAGGTATTTCCTTATATGAACTTTGGTCTCAGCACCGACGTCCCTTCCTAGAAGTAAATTTAAGGAGACAATTTGAGTGTAACTCTTCGCAAAATGCAAAGTTCACCGTTAGTTTAACCCGCCACCCTCTAGGCTAGTAGATACTGTGTAAGGTGAAACAGGTTAAAATGTAGCACTTTTTGGGCTTGGATTGTCCTTGTGAAAATTTTAATTGTGGATCTTGGTGTTCTCTGGTTCTGTCTGAACAGTGAGACCTGCCATGAGTGTCTGCTTTATGAATGGCACTTCCACATGCCAATGGCACTCAAAGCATAAATTCCTATTTTAGTGTCAGATGCTTGGATATACATAGCTCCTGTTTCAAGTAGGAGCCAGGATGTGCATGCCGCAGTGGAGAGAGATTTTCTGAATTTTGGAAGGCAACTTGGACAGGTCATGCTCTTAGCTAAAGAAATGGATTTCAGCTGAATTTTGAAAAGGACAAATGTGTGTCTGCATTGTGTATTTATTACTTAATGTCAAAATGAAATTATGGATTTGGCAGATCTGTGCAATAGATGTCCATAAGAGATTTTAGCAGTCTAAGCTGAATGAAAAAGCAGATTTGTGGACTAACATGTCTGTATAGGGAATTATGTTTTGACTTTGTGTAAGACTTGTTAAAATACATTTTTGTTCTGTTTGGGTAGTGGTACATTGGATAAGTGCATGTGTGGGTGTACAGAAGCCTGCTGAATGGTGTATTTTTTAATAGAAATAATTCAGTTCCTGAGTTGTTTGAGTACATGATGAAGTCATAAGTATCAGTGATCATAATTGCCTTCACCTTGCAGGTAATTTAATTATCTTCCTGACCCCTTGCATTATGATCTTACACCGTCATTTTGAATGTCAGAATGTGGGGACATTTATTATGGAAGATTTTTATTACTGCAGGAATTTGTTACTATGTTTGGACAGGGGGTAGAAATTCGCACTACTTCTTACAAATATTTTTGGACACAGTCAAAGTGTAGAGCGCTCCTGCTCTCCTGCTCACAGGAAGCCTTCTTCTCCCTTCTTGGGTCTGACTTCATGCCCAGATACCTGCCCCTCCTAACCACAGCTCATGCTAGACTGATTAGGGGGATTTCCTTTTTGCCACTTTGGCCCCTTTTTCCTCTGCCTTGCTGTTACTTCAGTGATGTCCAAGTGTCTGGTGTGGTGATAAATAAGCCCTTTCACGTGCCACTAATTCAGAGAACTGAAGCTGGATTCTGACATGTCCCTGGACTCCCCCTGGAACTATGTTTCTAGTTGCAGTTCATGCATTTTTAAAAATAATTATATTTCTAGCACATTAGGAGGCCCCTTCTTTTTTTTTTTTTTCCCCTTCATACCTAATTAGTCATTCCCTAAATAAATACCATGGTGCCTCCCAAATTGCTTGCACCATGAGGAAATACAGTCTCTGTCTCCCAAATACAGTCTGTTTTGTGCTTCATGGGAGTGATGGATTTGTCTCACGGATAAATTTACTGAGAACATTCTTTATAACTGCTTAGCTTGAGGCGTGTTTATGTTTTGAATCAAATATCACATTTTTTGAGGTTTCTCCTTTTTGGAGGCTAGCACTGTCTCATTCCTTGAGGAGGGATGGAGTGGAGTTTCTTAATGTTTCTCCTGATGGTCTCCTTAGTCCTTTAAGGATCCCATTCTCCCTGTTTGAGCTGCCTATTTCTTATATTCCAGCAATGTAGTATAATTTCGTAGATTTTTGGTACCTTCTGGTTGACCACCTCTTCCTAAAATAGAAAAATGTCGTATTTCAGTGTTTAATGTCCTGTGTATGTCTTGCAGTCTGCACGTACATAGTTAAGTCTCAGCACTACTCCCTGGGTTTAGCCGGAAGGAAATGCTCACCATGAGATAAAGCTAATCAAATGATGAAACTGTAGTCACACTTTGAACTCCTAATTTAATGAAAAAATCACCCAAACTATAAAGCGTGTAATTATGCTGATTTTCATGACATTTGGGTCATAAATGGATTCTTCCTTGTGTACAGATGACATCAATTAATACGCATTATAGCATTCTGGTAAGTCACAGATTTAGCAATGTTTTTAAATTAAGTGGGCATTAAAGTGAGTCTTTCTGTATTACTTCTGGTCAAATACCTGGAGATTTCCTTTTTTTTTCCTAATGCCAGAAGGCCGTACCATAGAAGTTCCTTCTGGTGGTAGCATATCTTCTTGGGAAATAAGTATTTTGAGATTAAAAATAATATTTTCAACTTAATTTAATTTTCCATTTACATGGAAATATAAATTTATATGGAATATTTATAACGTTCCTTTCTGTGTTGTTGGAAGAAGACAGATACAAAGGCTGTAGTTCTGTGCTTATACCCCAGAAATTTGGCAGATCAACAGAGATGCAAAGTTTCCCAGGCTGATCTTCATTGTTAATGTCCAGAATGAATGGGGCAATGCTGCCCAGTTTCCAAGCGAATCTGTCTTCTCTGCTGGAAAGGTGCGGTAGGTAGCTAATGTGAATGCTGAAACTAGAGTGACAAATACTGTCAAGGCCATTTCTTCCAAATTCATATTGCAGATAAATGAATCTTTGTACCATATGATAAGAGGTAAGAATTGCATGACTAATTAAAAAAACAAATTCCAGCTGAGACTGAGAGTATGGAACCATGTTTCTGATGTCATGTTGCTCTTAGATGAAAAAATATCTTAAGCACTTTTAAAGAAATTGCTATTTCTATAACATGCAGTACATATGGAGTTTGTAATAGGGTTATATATATACATATATGTATATTATTTATGTATAAATAAATATATGCAAGTTGCATAATAATACTTTTCCTTAGTTTCTTTATAAATCTCTCTAGGAGATACTGCTTTTTCTCCCTTCATGGTCACGTTTTCCACTTAACTCCCTCCTCCACTATGTTATTATTCTTTGATATTTCATTAATCTGACTAAATTTTGTTGGCTAAATGATAAGCGTAGTTATTATTTCTGCAGAAATGCTAATAAAGAGTGGCATGCCATATTTGGGATTTTTATTGAATTTAATTAATAACAAAGTGAGTTAATCAGGTAACATTCACCTTGAACTTTTTCCTTTATAGGGAGGTAATTTCTCACCTCTTGCATTTTTGTATTAGGTGAAAAATTTCAAAGTACATTCTGACAGCTACATTTGAATATCTTTGTAGAGTCTAGTTATATATTCTGTAAGCACTGCTGCTTAGTGATCTAATGAGCACAATACCAGTCTCTTGCCACATTGCATCACTGGTTCTTTAGAGTCAGGAAATGCATCTGGATGCATTCAGCATATAGAACTGTTGTCAATTTGTGTTATTTAATATGATAGGAAATAAAATAATTTTTAAAAAATGTTTAAGTGCTGACAAATTGTAATTTTTAAGGTTGAGTTCTTTTATTTCGTACCCTGAAGAAACCCTTAATCTTAAGGTTTCTGGTAGAAAATTGTATCAATGCTGTAAAATAATAACAGTATTTCACAGCTGTGTCCTAGTTTATATTGTAGGGTTAGTGCATATGCAAAAGTATTCACCTTTTTCCTTAATGGAGTAACTGAATGTGGATTTTGTTGGAATGTTGCCAGTTTCAACCGATTTTCTGTATGAACTATTAGGACAAAAGAAACTCCTTAAAATAGGTATTCAGAACATGATATTATAGATGAAATGCATAAAGCTGCAAGAATGATTTCAAGAAGAAAAAGTAAGGCTGTATAAAATTACATTATAAATCTCAAGCCAGGGAGAGGAGGAGGGGGAGGAAGATGTCAGAAGCATAAAGAAATTACCCTCGTCTTCAGGGAGAGAAATATTAATCCAACACTGAGTGTCTTTGAAAACTTCACCCTTTAGTATTCATATAGTCAGGACTGTGCCTGGCACATTGCACACTGAAAGTGCATTAAAAGAATATGATTAAGGTGACAAAGTCAAAAAACTTGCAAGTTAGGGGAATACCTGTGTGAATCTAATCTGCCCACTCTCTGCATAATTAGGTACTCTTTAATTATGCAATCGTTAGTAGTAACAGTAGCATTTTTGTGTGTCTTTATTATTCAAAGCACAGTATTTTGGAGAGCGTTCAATACTTTGCTTTTCCCTTGTCATTCATTTATTGTGTCCCAATACACTATTTTTTAACGTATTTTTTAACAGGATAAATTACACAATACTTAACTGGGATTCCTTTGATGCACTCCGCTGTATCTTACCTTTTTTTCACCACAACCCTAACTGGAAATTATGGTTAGGATTCAGTCCCAGGTTGAGACTTGAAAGTGTAGACTTGTAGGCATGATGTCAGATGTTTCTCAGTGTGAACCTGTATTTGGTCAACTGAAGGACTAGCAGGACTGAAGGACTAGAATTGCAGAGGAGTATCAGTCCATGCACAGTTTGTCATATCTGTCAGTCCCTTGAGGATGTCTCAGGTAATACGCTGGGGAACCTTAAAGGGCACTAGATGCCAGTGTTGAGGGAACTGATTTTTCAGATTTTCATTGAGCATGAGGGGAGCGTAGGCGTTTGGCTCACATGGAGACACGTATATTTAGGAATCTGAATGGACTTGGACTCCGTCCTTGATGTTAATGTTAATAACACATTGCAGATGGGGAAAAAAGGCCAAAAGAAATTGAGACAGAAAATACACAGAAATTTTATGGTCCAATTTTTTAGAAAATGAAACAATCTGTATTTCAAAGCACATCGCTAAATTGCAGAACCTTTTAGACTGGGAGGTCCTCTAGCCCATCCTCTTGCTCCATCCTGATGTAACCTCAGTGTTGGGTCCAGTTACTCCAGGCCTTGTCCACACTGGTTGAGAAAATGTCTCTGGGAAGCCTGTTCCAGTGCTTAACCATGCTTATGGCCATGAGTTTTCATGTAGAGGTTTCTTTGCCTGCCACTCATGACCATTACCTCTCTGTCCTTTGTCTTCTCTACAGCCTCTCTTTAGCTGAGAGGACTGAAATGAGATTGCCCTCTGCCAGCAGTAACCTTTTCTTCCTAATCTGAACAGACCCAGTTCCCTCATCTTCTTCTCATCCCCCTTTGCTGCCTTGTCTGGATTATGTATTTGATACACTTGCTGGCATTGTGTTTTTCCAATCAGATGGGGTAGCACATGTTTACTCTTACATTGGTTGTCTAGAAATTGCCTGTTGTGTCTAATCTAGTCACTTGAGCTTCTTCTCTAATAGTCTCTTCTGGGGATTTGGTTTGCCTTCTAGAAATGGCTGTCTTTCTCTGCTGACTTCAGAGAGAGTCTATCAGACCATATTGGACTAGACACCAAACTTTTAGACACATAAGGATAGTTGGAGGGAAGTTGCACCTTTAAATGAAATATGAACTGACTTCGAGGACTGCAGAAAATGACACCAATTTTGTTGCTTAACATTTGCCTCTTTCATTAGGAAACCAGGCCCAGGAAACTTTTGTTTTGTGCTTTAAGGTTCTGTGATCTGCAGCCATAGATAATCTTAGTTTATTTTGCTATGGCTGAGTCACATCAACCAGCTAAGATGCAGTATGTCCATGGAGCAGAGCCCAGCTGAGCCCTGGATGGAGGCAGGATGTGCAGTACATCCTATGGAGCTGACATGCTGGCAAAATGATGGGAGTAACAGGAATATCATCCTGGAATTGCTTAACATTCTGGACACATGGGATGAGATTTAGGATTGATGCATATCTGTCAGTTGACTCTGAATTACCCAGTCAAGGGTCAACTGTCTTTCACCATCTCCATATTTATGTGTGGTGGACTTCCCTGTTCTGCTCCTGGTTCTGCTACCATCTGATTTGAACGAACTTCATCCCTTCTTCTTCACTGTATTTCTTCGTGCCACGATGCATTATGAGCTTTTTGTTTGGTTGTTAGTCTTGGCAAAACATAGCTACAGTTTTACATTTCTGAGATTTTAGAAAAAATTATGATTTCAGTATAGAGGAGTTTGATGATAATATGCAGGTAATTCTACTTTTTTTTTTTNTCTTTCGTTTTTTTACTGTTGCCTTTCTCCTTTAGTTTCCTTTCATTTGCCTGTTTTTGGTGTTTTCTCCTTTTTTTTTTTTTTTTTGGTTGTTGTTTTTTTTGTGTGAGCTTCAGTATTTTTTCTGAAAAAAGGACTTGTTTTATGGTTTTGTCTCCTTGGAATGGAGAAGAGGAATCTTTTCTCTCTCCTTTTCTTTCACCCAGAATCATGTCTGAATTTTGTGAGCTCAAAAAAGGAGCTTTTATTCCTGAAGATTTCTAGATAAGGTCTTGAATTTTTTTCCATAGCAGATTTCAGGTTAAGACACTAATTTAAATGCATTTGAAGTCAAAGTATGTTATTTCTTTTTAATTTGAAAGGAAAATGGATTTAAAAGCAGAGCTTGTAGGACTTGGATAATTGTTTGTATAAATTATATGAGAATAAATAGCAGAGAGCTTTAACTGTTCCCTTCTAATTTTCCTTGGATTTGAACTTGTTTATTCAGAAGTTAGAGAGTATCATTTGTGGCATTTACATTATACTGAAAATCATCTGCTTTCCATTTTCATATTTTTCACGCTGTGAGATTCCTGGGTTCCTTTATTTCCATGGACAGTCAGGGCAGATGGAGAATCAGAGAATTGATTATCCTGGAGTTTTCCCCGTTTTCTTTCTCTACCCTACATGTTTTACAGCTTGCCCTATTTTGTCCATCTGGTATTTATAGTTTTAGCAATTTCAAATTTCTTTTCCTCTTATGTTCCCTCATAAAGTAAAACAAAATAAAAGAAGAACACAAATGCCACAGCTCTCAGCTTTAGATTTGTAGATTTAGAGAATGATTTGGGTTGGAAGGTACCTTAAAGATCATCTAGTTCCAACCCCCCTGCTGTGGACTGGGGTGTCATTCACTAGATGAGGTTGCTCAGGGCCCCATCCAACTTGACCTCGAACACTTCCAGGAATGGAACATCCACAGCTTCTCTGGGGAACCTGTTCCAGTGTCTTAACACTCTCACAGTAAAGAATTTTTTCCTAATACCTAATCTAAACTCGCCCTCTTTGCACTTAAAGCCATTTTCCCTTGTACTATCACTCTTGTAAAAAGTCCCTCTCCAGCTTTCTTATAGGCTCCCTTTATTTACTGGAAGGTGCTATAAGGTCTCCCTGGAGCCCTCTCTTCCCCAGACTGAGCAATCCCGCCTGTCTCAGCCAGTCTCCATAGGAGAGTTGCTCCAACCCTCTGATCCTCTTCATTGCCCTTTACTGGACCCTCTTCAACAGGTCTGTGTCATTCTTGTGCTGAGGACCCCAGAGCAAAATGCAGCACTCCAGATGGGGACTCACAAGAGCAGAGTAGAGGAGAAAATCCCCTCCCTCAACCTGCTTTTAATGCAGCCCTGGATGAGTTTGCCTTTCGGGTCTGCGAGTGCACACTGTTGTCTCGTGTCCGGCTTTTCATCCACGAGAACCCCCAAGTCTCTCACCACAGGGCTGCTCTCAGTGAGTTCTTCTTCTAGTCTGTACTCATGTTTGGGATTGCCCTGGCCCAGGTGTGCAGGTTCTTGCACTTGGACTTATGGAAATTCATGAGGTTCAAAGGAGGTGCCCGGATTTATGGAGGTTTCCTCCTCTTGTGCCATGTACTCATCTTGTGTTGCAGGATTACTTCTCACAGAATTTTCCAAGGAGAAATTTGAAGAAATTTGTAAGGGCTTATGATGTTGTTTGTGGGAACAGACTTAATAATTTATAGCCCTGGGCTCATAACATTGCCATCTGATATCAGCTTGATAACTTGCAAGGAGTAATTTGAAGATATCCTCTATTTTAAAAGGGATTTTTTTAAGGCTATGGAGATTTATCATTATTCATGTTAACAATCTTGGAAGGGATATTGGATCCTGTTCTTCAGCGTTTCATCCAGTTTCTGAATTATCTTCTGTTGTGGCCTTGTTTTACTTTAATAATAACCTAAACATCAAATGAAATTGAATTCTGGATGGCTTGTAAGCCCATTTGTCACTGTCATAACCTATTTGTGGTTCCTAGGCTCTGGGTTAAACCAGTGTGTGACTTCTGCTCTCTAGATGCAGTATTTCAGAAGAGGAGATTATTCCATATATTTCTATAGGGACCTGCTGATGCCTTAAAGAAGACCAGTAAACTGGAGATATTTTGGGTCTAGCCCTGTTTAGATGAAAACATAGTGTTTTTTAATTTTTTATTTGTATTCTGTGTTTACTTGCTTTTGGGTTTTATTTTTATGGTTGAAGATTTAAGTATATAAAATTTTGTGGCCACCGAAAAATGACAATTCTCAACTCAGAAATTAAAATCTGGAGGCTATTCCCTGTATTGCATTTAGCAGGATGTGTTGCCCATGTTCATAGGTGTCAGTACCAAGGGTCTGGTGAGCTCCTGTTACTCCAAGCAAAGAGGTTTGTATTTGCATGGCCTGTTCATGACAGAGGTACAGATGTGACTGCTGAAGTTTCACCTTCTCAGGTGAATTATCAACCATGTGAGCAGAGAAACGACAGAAGCAATTTCACTATAAGTGAATAAAATCTGGTGAGTTTGGTTTAGATCACCAAATAAATTTCATTCTGTTTCTAAAAGAAAGTAGCACTATCCATTAAGGTAAACAATTTCACAGTCCATTTGGCGTCGCACAATGAAAGGATGAGTTCAGACATTGCTCAGGTATATCCTACTAGACAAGCGAGGGAGCTCTGGTAGATTTTATTATAATTTTATCCCTCTGATGACGTTTCTAGAAATGTAAAGCCAAGCAACAAAAAAAAATATTGGTGGTCTACATCTAATTTTGCTCCAAATGTGTAGGGACTAGGATCCACTAATGTTGTCATCTTTGTAGGAATTGTTTTCATCCATGGGTATCTTTTATATTTTGAAGGTTTTTCCTTCTTGAATTGATCCAAAAAGCTTGAACTGAACATTTTCACAAACTAAGAATCCAGCAAATCAGGGATGAGACTGCCAAGTACTTCAGTCCAGTGTTTAAATTTTTGTATGTTATAGTTAACATTAGATTTTAAGCTGAACTTTTGCAATGAGCTGAGAAACTGAATTTTTCATTCTGAGTTTCTCAAAATAGAAAATTCTTACAGTTGTTAATCCTTTTACCTTCACAATTCTGAATTCTTTGTATTAGTTGCAGTTTTAGTTGACAGAAAAAAAAAAAAAGAGAAGGAAAGGAATAGAGAAAGAAAAAAAGAGAAAAGGTGTATCCAATCACAAAACAATTTTGGAGTAAAATTCCAAATTATTTCTAGTTTCTCCACTGGAGACACCTTCCTCTGAATAAATATTCTCTGGAGAGCAAATATCTGCCATACTGAGAGGCGAGTCTTTGACTGCTTCACACTGTCATCTCTTAGCTTTGCAGCAACAGTATTCTTAGCATTTTGATGTTAAAAAGTTGTGTTTTGGAGGCATCCACGGGGGGCCTCTTTCTTCAGGAATTATAACTGAAATGAAATGATTACCTTACAATAGACTACCTAATCTTTATACAGTAAAAATAGGATGATCTTCATTCATGCTGTTCAGGTTCAAATGCAAAAACCTAGTCTTTCTATATACTTTTTAATCAAGGCGTTAGTCAAAGAAAAGGCTGAAGTACTCTATTTAGGGTTGTTAATAGGCATAAATGATTTTTTTTTCTTCCTCTTTCAATTTGGGCATGAAGCACTTATTCTGAATGCTGTATTAGTCATAGCCAAAAATAAACTGTCTTATCCTGCTCCTTCTCCTCCCATGTCTTCTGGGGAGTTCTTCTCTTGCTCTTTATCTCAGGAGCCTCCTGGGTTTCATGTTTCTGTGTGATAGACCTATGCTAGAGCTCTGCTGCCTGGTGGCATGCTGCAGTTCAGTCTTTAGCACGTATCTATTCTTCATATGAGAAAAAAAGTGAATTTCCCTGCTTGTCATTCCAAACCTCCAATGCTTGCTGATGTACACCCTGCTCAACAGAGGCCAGGGGATACATCTCAACATCTGCTTGTTGATTACATCCCTATGAAGTACCTGGTTGAATCGTGCCAATGGCCACCCAACAGTGGGGAGTGGCTGGGATGCTTCTGGGAACTGACATCTGGATCCCTCTGCAAGAAGGCAGGGATCCCCAGGGTGCTGCTCCTGCAGTCTTGCTCCTGGCACGACAAGGGAGATTTACTTACTTGACCTTTGAGCTACAGGGTAGGTGATGTAAAGCAAGAGTGGCTGGAGGCCTTCCAGCAAGCCTTGGGCTTAGAAGGGGCAATTTGGAGGCTTGCCAGCAAAGAAACTTAGAAAAATGTATGAATGTAGGAAAGAATGAATAAAGAAGGTCTAAACAAAGGAAGCTAGTAGCTTGTATCTATTGTGTTGGGATTTGGCCTTGGTTTTAAGACCATTGGAGTGTTTTTTCAACTCTTAAGGTTTATTTTTTTTTTCTTTTGTGGTACATTTTTCCAAATTAGCATTTAATCATAACCAGGAGAAAGGAAGTAATCCTGTGTTAGTTCACACTACTGGAGGCTGTAATAGAGACATCTCGGGGGAAATAGTGCTGTATTTTACTTCCCGTTGTATTTTCTACTGTTTAATCTGGTTTAGTTCTAAAACACTTGCTTGTTGTGAATGTCACAGCACTTTCCTTGAGATACATTCAGATAACAGTCTCAGGCCAGATGCAGAATGAGGTGATTTTTCTGAAATGTGTCAGGAATAACAAAAGGCATCTTCAGTTTTCATTTTGCTGAATTGCTACACCTGGAGGCAGCTAATTTCACCCTGAACCTTTGGAACTGACACAGACATCATGGTTTTGCTTCCTCAGAGGATGTGAAATGTTTGGGGTGGGGAGGTGGGAGGTGATTTTTTGTGGTTTTGGTGATTTTTTTTCCCCCCTCAGGAATTATTTTGCAATTGTAGAATTTCAGTTTGCTTTATTTAATGTGAAAAACTGCATATTAAGGGGGTCAGAGAAAATTTGGCCTCTTGGAGTGTGTGTTCTTTACCAGGAGAGAAATACATGGAGCAGGATACAGTTATATTTATTCTGCACCTGGGAGGAATTTATTCTTCCACACCTTTTGTGTTGCTTATAAAGTACCAGTCCCAAAATAGTTGTCATTCCCTAAACTGTTCATATTTTACCCACATTGCTTGCAAATCCCACAGAAACCACTTGTGTTCAGTGCAGGAATAAGGGGGATATCAGACTGCCTGGGTCATCCAGAAGAAGTTGGCCTGGGTTGGCCACTTGGCATCCCACGGCCTCTCCCAGCAACCCTGAAGGATTTATTTGAAGCTTGCCTGTCCCTGCAGCTGCAAGGTCTGACTTTATAAGTGACTTCAGACACCTCTCAAGGGACAGCCATGGGACTAGGATTCATCACTGTCTCCCATTTTCAATACAGTTGGAAGAGATACATGGATAAAAAGGACAGAAGTAAGCTTCACCAATTTTATGTAAAAGTGAGGCTTCCATCAGGACTCCATCAAAGTTCTTCATGAGGGGAAGTGGAGGGACAGACACTGATCTCTTCTCTCTGATGACCAGCGATAGGAACCAAGGGAATGCAGCTGTTTTGGGTGTGGTCTAGGTTGGATTTTAGGAAATGCTTCTTCATCCAGAGGGTGTTTGGGCATTGGAAGGGGCTCCCCAGTGGTCATGGCATCAAACCTGACAGAGTTTGAGAAGCATTTGGACAACGCTCTCAGGCACATGGTGTGACTCTTGAGGTGGTCATGTACAGGGAGAGGAGCGTGACTTGATGGTCTGTGTGGATCCCTCCCAACTCAGGATATGATTCTGTTCTATGATTCTAAAGTGAAGTTCTTTGGAGATGCTTTGCGGAAAGAGTGGGGTGGGATTCACCTCATCTGACTAGCCATCTGAAAGTTAGATGAGTATTTTTAGGTAGTCATCTGGCCTTCTGCCATAAGAGCAATAGAGACAGTCCTCTGCAGGGCACAGTACCACCTCTCCTAAGTCGAATATCTGAGATGATTGGTTGGATGGTTTTGAGATGCACTCTCTCTTCAAAGAGAATTTCTCTTTGAATTTGTTTATCTGAACTGTCTAGTCAGTGAGCAAGAAAGGTCACTCCCAGTTCATCTTCCTTCAGAACATAGGACATTAGGTAAACTTCGTGGTTTTCAGATAAAGGCAATCAGTATTAGAAGAAAATTATTTCAAGAAATGCAGGCGGGTTATTAGCTGAGTTGCAATGTTATTCTTTTCAAAGCAAACCCTGAAACAATCCTCGAAGGACTGTAACAATGCATGTCCCTTGGAATTGAGATCTTCATTGGTACCCCTCCTCTCTCCCAAGTGCTGGATCCAGATGACTCCAGTAGTTTGCCCATAGTGTCTGCTCCTGCAGTGAAATCCTGTCTATATATACTGACTTAAAATAAACTAATGGATTTGGTCTTATACACAGGCTCATTGATTTAATGAATAGCTATTATTAAGCGTATAAAGGTTGAAGAAAAGTTAGATCAAGATGCCAGCTAATTAATCATGCAAACTGCATATTCGTCCCTGAGCTATATTTGGTTACTGCTTAGCAAGTAAAGGGTGAGTAGATCTGTGCTTGATAACATTCAGTGAACTCTCTGTTTTGGCAGGGGAGTGAAAGCAGGTTTGTATTTACTTTTGGGGACAAAAGCAGCATTCCTTTGACATGTGAGTTGTAGTCCTTTGCTGCTTACATCCTTGTTTGGAGTAACTTACACCCAGCATGCAATTTACCCCACTTTTTCAAGCGCCTGCTGGATTTGGCCCTGGCAGATTAACATGCATTTACAAATCCAGCTGGCTGTTTGGAAGCTCCCAAAGGAGTGTTTGATTGCCAATTACACTGTTTCTCCTTTCTATGAAATTGCCAAGAAACAGTAACTCAATTGATTTAAAATTATTTCTCTCCCATGCAGTCTCTAAGCCTTGGAAGCAGGTTATTTTGCTCAGTTGCATGGTGGTGTTTTACCCTATTGAATTGTGGTTTTGGGATTGCTCATCATGTGCCCTGTTGGATTCCGTTTAATAACTTGTTTGTACTACATTAACTGTGTTTCCTATCAGATAATTCTGCCTTCCTGTTAGGAAACAATGTCTCTTAGTAAACACAGCTTATGCCTAGGTTTGGGCAGGTAAGTTTCAAAACAGTGATAAGCATTCATTATTGTGTTTAAATAAAATATAAAGAAAGGTGTCACAGCCATAAAGGAACCAAGTTGCCAGTCACTAGGAGAACACACCGTGTCTTTGCTTATTCTTTGCAAAGAGTTATGTTAAAAGAAGATCAATAAGGTGGTGAAGGCAAGCGTTCAGGGTTAAGTCGTTGCCAGGTGAAGGCTGTCCATAGTGCCTTTCCTCTCTTATGCCCTGTCCACTGATTTGAATTTAAAGGATTGAGCAGTCATTTTTACCTTATTCGATTCCATCCTGGAGTGGTGCTTGGGCTTTGAATGACTGTTCAACTTTTTCGTCTTCCATATTCAAATTGAAGTTTGTGGGGCAGCATTTGAATAGGAAATTATTTACATCCCAAAAGGCATCTTTCTGTAGATGGTTTTGGGTGCCTGACTGGTCTGAACACATACTCCTAGAAAACACTGGATATGTGCTGGGAAAAGCTGATGCTAACTGGAGCTGCTGAGTACCGTTACCCCTGGAGCTGCCAGGGTAGGTGGAAGTGTGGAGTGTTTGGGTAGATGCTGCCCAATAAGCCCTTGGTTCAGAATATGTGTCTATGGCAGAAGGGTTGGGATGTTCACGCCCATGGAACCTTCAGCTGAGCTTCTGTTCTTCTAACCTCCTTTCCTCCTCCCTGCCTGCCTTCCAGCTCCTGCAGTAAGTGGCATGAGCATCCTCATGAACAGCAAGCCCTTGCAGCTCTGAGGTCCAGACTTATCTGAGAGAAGCCTCATTGCCTCCAGGCAAGGAGACAGCAATCATGGGGAAAGGAACTTGGGCTGCTCCTGGGCACACACATAATTGTGTGGTTTTAGCGGAATTTTCAGCATGTGATTTCCTTGGCTGGGAAAGGAAAATATAGAAGAAGTACCCTTGTGAGGTAGTGATAAATGGCAAATCCATATAGTAACAGACTGTCTAGCATCAGCCATCATTAGGCATGGATGCAAACACACTCTTCCATTGGATTTTGCGTTGTTTTCCTTGAAATACTGAGATTAATTTTCTCACTGTAGGCTCTGAATGAGAGCTTATTAAGCACAGGCTTTTTCTCCTATCCTTGATATAACTTTTTTTGTCCTTCTCCCTTCTTGTCTTCTATGTCCTCCCTTCTGGCTCATTTCACCAGCCTAGCTGTGCATACTATCCACTGCCTGGGTTTTTGTTCCAGCCCATCCTCCTTGGCAGGACGTTCTTTGCTTTCCAGGCCTCTTCCTGCTGCACCCTGTAACTGCATCTTTTCCCTTCCTTGGCTCACAGTCCCAGACCTCTTTTTCTCCACTGTTCAGATAACTGTATTCTTGTTTTTGTGGGAGTCACAGCTACCTCCTGTACTTAGAGTCTCAAATCTCCTCTTCCTGCTTCTCAGGTTTTCATTCCTTGGTTTTCTTCCTCAGCATGTTTCACATATCCTCTTACCTGTATTCTCCCCTTTTTTCTCTCCCTCATCCTCACTTACAGGTTTAATTTTTTTCAAATTGTTATATGTTTTTGGAAATGTTTCCTTTTCTTACTGACTTTGGAGGCTGCCAAGAGCACTGATCCACAGTGCCTGCAGTCATCTCTGGGACAAACAGGTAGCAAAGCCTGGTACAGCCAGTAACAGCAGCAGCATGAGGCATCCTATCTGACAGGAAGTGGATCACATCTGGTTTGCAGGGACATGGCGCAGATCAGCTCTGAAGTTTTAGGAAAAGAGCAGCAAGTGTTTGTGAGTGACAATTTTTTGAAGGCTTGTAATTTGGGAGAGAAAATGGGCATTTAACAGAGGAAAAAATCAAGTACTCTGACTCAAAGACTGCTCCCATGGCAATTCAAAGTCCATCTTGCAAAAAACATGGACAGTGGAAATCTTCAGACAGCTCTGATTTGCTCTGAGTCATAAATAATTGGTTGTTCTGTCTTCAATAAATTTCAGAGTTACTCACCATGATGCAGGCAGGCTGCCCTGTAAAATCTCAGGCAGTTACAGGTTACAGTCATCAAAGTAGTTAGTCATCAAAGACAATGTTTGTGTAAGGCATTATTGGGCAATGGTAACACCACGTGGTGTTACCAACAACTAACAAGTGTGGGTTTGTGTATGCACCTGCATAGCACAACCAGTTATTTCCATATGGCACTTACTGCAGCTGGCAGTCAAAGATCTTTTCTTGTGTAGGAGTGCTCTGCATTAAGGTTAGAATACCAGCTTGGTGTTGGATAGTTTTTACACTGGATTATTATAAGCTCTGTGATAGTTAACATCTATGCAAGTAGAGTAGAAAAGCAAGATACAGATGTCTGTAGTAGTGTCAGGTGGAGCCACTCTGTGATTTGTCCAGTTAACTCCCTGTTGCAGACCATTGCTCAGGCTCACTCAGCCACCAATTTGTGGTGAAGAATAGGACAATTTCAGTGACAGGCAGACTTCTTTATACAGGCAATTTGTAAAGCCTTTGGAAATAGTATTAAATAAACAAGACACTACAGTTGACCAGCTAGGTTGAGCTTTAGCCAGTAATCCTGCTTAGTAAGCGTATTATCAGGAGGAATACACTAGTCTAGACACTTTTTGTGATTTTTAACTTTGGTATGCAGTTACTCTGAAATAACAGGCTTTGAAAGGAAAATTGTCTGAAATGGCTAGTTCTTTACTGCAAGCATATTAACTACGCTGAAGGAGAGAAAAAATTAAACACTAAAGGGCTCTTCAATCTAGTGGAGAAAAGAGCACAAAGGGGACAGATAAATCTGCACAGAAAGTGAGACACATTTTTACAGTCCATTGGAACAAGTTATCATTGGGAGTGTTGGATTTTTCTTTCTATTTTCAAGTTAAGGCTGGCTGTCTTGCCAAGTCTTGTTTTAGCCCAACAAAACTAATCTTCAGTGAAACAGAAATTAAAGGGATCTGTGAGAGAGTAGCTTGGAAGTGTATATTTACCTGCAATATAAAGATCAATTTACAGGATTTGATGGAGTTTTCTGCTCTTAAGTGTTGTGAATTTAGCAGCAAATGCTTGTCTGTACTTCTTCCCAAGTTATCTGTCATGTCTCTTCACTTAATTTCTAGATAACTTGTGCATGCGCATTTGTGCAGATGCTCGCACTTTTGGTTTTAGTGAGTTTTGACACAATCCAGTTTACCTGGAGCCTTGCTGTGTCTGAGCATAGCTGTCATAAGAAGTGTGATGATTTACTAAAGAAGGGAAATATCCACTCCCTGTAATGCTGATCCTCAGGCATCTCTCAGTACCCTTATTGTGCACTCTATATCAGCCTTTGGCCCAAAAGGGCTTCTTTTTCTTGTTGATTAATTGGCTGTGAGATGTGGAAACCAACCTGAGCTAGTTCCAAGGAAACCCATATTAATCACACCATCATGCAAACCATATATGGCAAACGGAGTAAGCAGCTGCTTTTGAAATCTTTGGGAGACTTTAAAGCTTGGGGACAAGAGCCATACTTACATACTTTTGCTAACTAAATAAAGCCTTAGTGCTAAGCATGGAGCTCAGGCAGACAAATGAAATGGAGCATCTGTATTCCCTTATTTTATGCCCCAAAAAAGAAGGGAGAAAAATATTTATGACTTAAAACTGAATGATCATAGAATTCATATGCTGAGCAGGGAGCCTTGTGGGGAGACTGAGAAGGAGGTACCTCTATATTTAGGTGATACCAGCGAGCAGGCTTTTTGGATCATTTACATGACTGCCAGTTTAAGCTTAGTTTATATAGAAAATCAAGGTCTTGTTGCCTCTGCCCTTCTCCTTTAGGTGGTCCATAATGTCATATGGCAGAATCAGAGAATGGTTTTGGGTTGGAAGAAACCTTAAAGATCATCTTAGTTCCAGCCACACCCGCCATGGGCAGGGGCACCTTCCACTCAAGGTTCCATCCAGCTTGGCATTTAACACATCCAGGGTTGGGGCATCCACAACTTTTGTGGGCAAACTGTTCCAGTGCCTCGCCACCCTCACAGTAAAGAATTTCTTCCTAATACCTAATCTAAACCTGCCCTCTTTCCATTGAAGGCCATTCCCCTATGTCTTATTACTACATGCCCTTGTGAAAAGTCCCTCTCCAGCTCTCTTATATCCTCTTTAGGTACTGGAGTCCTGCTATAAGGTCTCCCTGGAGCCTTCTCGTTTCCAGGCTAAAGAACCCCAGCTTCTGTCTTCATCGGAGAGGTACTCCAGCCCTCTGATCATCTTTGAGGCCTCCTCTGGCCTCACTACAACAGATCCATGTTGTTCTTATGTTGGGGGCCTCAGAACTGGGTGCAGCACTCCATGTGGGGCCAGAGCAGAATAGAGGGGGAGACACTTCCCTCGACCTGCTGGTCATGCTGCTTTGGATGCAGCCCAGGACACAGTTGGCTTTCTGGGCTTGAGTGCACATTACCATCTCATGTTGAGTTTCTTGTCCACCAGTACCCCCAGGTCCTTCTTCTCAGGCCTCTTCTCAATCTATTCTCTGCCCAGCCTGTACTTGTCCTTGGGATTGCTGTGTCTCAGGTGCAGGACCTGGCACTTGGCCTTGTTGAACTTTGTGAAGTTCACACAGGCCCACCTCTCCAGCATGTCAAAGTCCGTCCGGATAGCAAAGATCAAAAAGATACATTGAACAGCAGTTTTATTTCAGGAGCTGTTTCCATTTTGCAGCCAGTGAGAGAGAGGCAGGGCTGTGGAGAAAGTACTGACTTATACTGGGTTAATTGTACCTCTTGTCTAAAGGCGTAGGTACAGGCAGCCGCAGATTGTGTGGGCATGCTGGGATCTGGCATTGCTGAGTGTTTGTGAGTTGGGCTTTGCAAGGCACATAGCACTGCACAACAAAGAAATTATATGCAATTAAAATATGCTTCATTATTAATTATTTAAATGCAATTAAATTATGCTTAATCGACTCTGTAAGCTCACACCTACACCTAAACTCTGCTGTGACTGCATAATGCACCAATACACCAGCCTTTCTGGAAAGGCAAATCCACTCATTAAGCAGGTGTTCCCTTGCTCACTTTGTTCTCTTCTTTCACTAACATTTTGCCCAGGAGAACCCAATTATTCACTTGCAATTAGAGGAAATCACAACCAGTTAGGAGTGGGTTGGTTGGGACCACTTTTCACCTGCCTTGAAAGTTGATTTTGTTGTGGTTTTTTTTGAATTCTATTAGTGAATTAAGTTCTGGGAAGAATTATTCAGAAAGCCTATGCTTTACAGAGCAGTGGGACTCCATTCCAGGAGGATTGTTTTCTTTAGAGTTTCTCACTTCCCCTTCCTCTGACTCTGTTGGTCTTGTTGCCTTTCTCCTTCTCACCTACCACACTTGCTTATTGCCACACCTTTTTTATTTTTCATTTTCTACATCCCAGCATCACATTCCTCCTTCACACTTTTGTCTGTCATTAGTCACTTCCTATTTCTCATTCTGTCTGCTACTGGCCTGTTAGCTTCCCCTTCTCTCCTTTCTGGTTTTTTTTTTCACCCTCCCATATCTCCCGAGCATCACATAATGAAGAACAGATTGGATTCCTTACTGGGCTTGTCAGTGAAGAGCACCATGTTGATGCCAGGTTGAGCTGATACGATATGATACTACAGACAGGAGTTGGAAATAAGTAAACGTGGTTATTGTGGCACATTGAGATTCTTGGCTCTGTCCCAAGGGATTTAAAAAAAAAAAAAGAAGAAAATCGGAGGGGGAGGGAGAAACCAGATGAATAGTCTGTTACAGCTTACTTAGAGGGAAGAAACATGCAAAGCCTGAACTATATTTTTTGGAGCTGATTTTATAGTGGTTCCATCAATTATTCTACTTTATATAATTGGATTGACACAGTAAAAATACTGTGCTTTATGCTTCAGTTTGTTTGCACTTCCCTTGTTTGAAAGGTCTCCCAGCACCACTGAGAGCAGAAACTTTGAGGACTCCAAAAAATGGTTGCAAGACAGGTGTTGGCATCCTGTCTGGGTATCACACATAGTTCGTATATGATATTTCAGTTGCCCGCGTGCTGTATATGCATCGCGTTTTCAGTTTAGAGGAAGCCTAAGATTTGACAGTCCACTAGAGATTGATTAAAAAATGTTATTTCTTACTGATGGAGAACTGATAACCTGCCAGGTTCTTCTGCAAATGAAGAAAGCTGAAGCATGATCCAAACTTAATGGCACTTTCTGGTATCTTGGTACCTATATAGGGTATTTGTTCATGATCTTTATTTCATTTTTTCATCTTTTCTTGGTTATTATGAGTAAACAGATAATGTAGGATTAAATGACCCCTACCAGATAAAGGTTTTTAGTTCTGCTATCTGATATTTCTGGGTTTGCCTCAAAAGTTCATATTGTCTTCTCAAAGCTGAGACCAGTTAAACAAAGTGTTAATACTTCTGCGTTAAGAAGAGATCTCTGTACTCAGTTTTCTTCTACCACGTCCTTCTTTGCACTAGATAGAGCTGGGGTGCTGAAGGAGCATGAACCAAAATGAGAGGGACATGACCCATGGTATAGTAGTATGCACTGTCCACCAGCATCTGTCCAGCTAGCTGTGTGCTATATGTGTTCTGTGTATCCAGGATTGTACATAAGGATCTGGTGATCCTTAACTTTTGAAAGTAAGAGCATTTTAAACAAAACATTATTGCACAAGAACAGGGGAGAACTTGACCCTCACACACAGCAGCTGAGTAACCCATTTTTGATGGACAGTTACTTACAACACCTTTGACCTTACAAACATTATGGCTTTGTTTTCTGTTTGCACCTTTTAATGATTTTAACGTAAGTGCTGCCTTGGCAAGGCTGAGCTGTGAGTAATAAAGCAGACTGCTTTATTATGTGATTTTGTACTCCTGCGCTCCTCTGCAGTGCTGAAATACTGTTCCAATCTGAAGTCCTCCATCCCATGCATGGGGAAGGAGGATGAAGCTGTCACTTGTTCTCCAAATATAAAAGGCAGTTTCTAGTTGAACTTGTGGGTGGACCTAACACATTCCTGTCTGTGGTGATGAGATGCCTATGGCTCTTTGATGTCTCTCCTTTTCACAATTCATGGGCATGGTGGATAGCATGGGATAGCGTGGGCTGATTTGGGGTAGATTCACGTGACATGAGCAGCGCTTAGCACCTGGGGACTGCACCGTGGTAGTCACCTTTGGGCTCCTCCTTATGGGTCCCCTGGAGAGGATGAGCTGCTGCAGGATGTGGGATTCAAGTCCCTTTTCTTATCCTGAAAATGATACATTGGAAAATTTTCAGCAAACCTGTAGGTTCACATCCCCTGAAAAGTACATAGGCAGCTCCTCCTGATCTTGGTTGGAGTTTGGTGTGGAGTATTTCCACAGATTTGTGCTTCTGTCTGTGAGCAGGGATAAAAGCATTGTTTTACACAAATTATGCCAGTGATAAATACATCAGGTTCTTCAGTACCAGGGAGATGAGAGCACTCTCAGGATAAGAGTACACTTGTGAGGCTTGATGATGTTTCCATTGTAGTCAATTGATTGGGACAGTGAAACATCAGCTCTCCTGGGGAATACTCATGCAAATTCAGCCTTTCTCCTGAGGGCGCTGGGTATACTTTGTCATAATAGTAGGTGCTGATGAGCTTGTAAAATTGACCCTCTCTTATTGCATGGATTAGCAGAAAAAAGGAGAGCAGTAGCTGTCAACAATTGTGAGGCTGATCCCAGGTCCAGCATTGCAGAGTTAATGTGGTTTTTTTTTTTTTTTTGGTAAGTTTTCAGCTGTTCAAGCTCCAGTCTGCCTTTCAACCCTTCTTCACACCCACACACGAATGACAGGCTTGGTTACAGTGTCCAACTGGGATTCTCTGCTGCTAAAAACAGGGTTTGGCCATCTTCCTACTCTGGGATGACACTGTTTCGCCAGTGAGGTGGGAGAGGACATCCATGGTGCTCAAGGTTTTAAAAAACTTATTAATGCCACTGTCAAGATTTCTGAAGAAAATTTTATTCAGGACTTTCACTATGAGCATATTTTATTTGCTGTGACTCATCATCCTGGGAAAAACAGGTTAAGTGCTTAAGAACTTGCTCTAAGATGCACTGGAGGAAGTGAGAAAGGAGTCAACAGATATTTTGATACTAAACCTGATCAAGTTCAACAAGCCCATCCTAAGGCTGCTTTGTCCTGTAACAGATGATATTAAATGGATCACTGATCACTTAGTAGAAAATTAATATTGACATTTTAGGGTTTTTCTTAAAAAAAGGAGAACAAAAACTAGCACACAAAGAAATTGCACTACCACCAAACTCATTTTTCTGTGAAGCATGACCTTCATTACATGGATAAACAAGCAAACTTTAAAGGATGAAATATTTGCCTTCTTACATGGACATTAAAGAGTGGAATCACTCCTGCTCCAGATGAGATAGTAATATGTTTCTTTTTTGAGGAACAAAGGGTTGTCTTTGCTGTCTCAGAGAGGAATGCTCACATGAATCTTTCCTCCACTAATCTTGCCCCCACTTCTTTGGGCAGTCAAATAATGGCCTTATCCCACATGCTTCAAACCAGAGCTTTCTAAGAATCTGTTTTCACATTCCAAGGGATATTTTAGATCTAATCTCTGCCTCATGATGTTATAGTTATTTATATTTCTCTAACACCAAAAGCCATGAGGCATCCTAAGAAAAATTAGTGAAATCCTTCTCTTCCCTCACTCTTTCCTCTCTGCAAAACCCTCAATTTGTATGTTGGCTCTAAGGTGAAATTAATCTGATCATATAGCATGCAAACATGTACAACTCCATAGCACATTACCCATTTTATGTCCTTAGGTTTTCTGTAGTGAGGGTATTTTCCCTCCAGTCTAAGTATACTTCTGAGATACAGTCCTCTTGTGTTCGCATTGGACCTTAGTGATGATGCTCTAATGTGTCATTGCATCATCTGGCTCAGCTGCCTCACTTCTTTCATAACTATAATCTTGGATATTAAATGAGATGACTGGAATTTGTCTTGTGTGGTTCATTCCCTGCCTGCATGGAGCAGTGTGTGCATGCAGAAACATGTTTTGATTGGTAGACTTTTTGCTTTTTGTTTTTAAATATTCGTGTCTGCTCCGTGTCTGTATTCCTGGAGGAATTAAATTTGTGGTCTTGGACTGGGCCCCAAGAATGCTCTTACTGTAGCACTCATTGATTTAACCCTTATGGTAGACACATCTCTTCTGCTGGAGGGGCAAAAGTAGGATGGAAGAGAGGCATCTGCGTTGGGCTCCTCCTACTACAGTCCTGCTTTATGATGAGAGAGAGAAAGAGGACACGTTTTTCTGTCTCCCTTAAGAGCAAACCTGGGACATGGAGGCTGCTATGAGGAGCAGGATGCTGGGTGGGAGGTGGGTAAAGAAGATGCTGCCACCACCCAACCACACACAGCAGTATCTGGCCTGCAGGACGTAGGTGTTTGGCTGCTGTGAATTTGCCACAAGCCTTGCCCGTCAGTTGGACCTCAGTCCTTCCCAGGCTGTCGAACTTGAGTCAAACCTTCAGACCTGATGTGACAGAAAACCAGGTCCAGAGGGTGTCCAGAGCCCCCATTGCTGGTTTTCTTTGGGAGGATCCTCAAGGCTGTAGTTCTGTGATGGGGTTTTTTGCTTTTGGTGATTTGTTTCTTTGATTTCTTCAGCGAAGATTTCTAGAGTGTGCTGTGTCACAGAGCAGCAGAGAGCACTAGCAGCAGGACAAGCCTGAGCTTTGTTTGTTTAGGCGTTTAGTTGTTTTCCTTTGTTTTCCAGTGGGATCCTTTGAGAGTTGTTTAAATACAATATTTGAGCTTATACTAACCCAGGCCTGTTTATTTCCCATCCTTAAGGATGACAGGAACACTGTCAAATTCAAAAAGATGTTGAATTAAAACAAATAAAATAGGGACAGACTCCTTAGTACTGTTAGGGCAGTATATACAGTTGGCTACAGTGGTTGGGAATGGTGTGGGGGGTTATCTCCAAAAACAAGGGGCGCATCATTTCCAGGATGTATAATAAATAGAAAAATAGAAATGTGTGGGGGAGTGTTAGCCTTTGCGGAAAAGTTCACCCATGGAAACTGTCATAACAGTAAATACAAAAATGAATAAAGCAAACACATACAGCAACTGCAGCATAATGTCATCTGCTATTTATTTCTGAAGTCTAAAACAAACAAATATGATCTAATGGAGAAAATGGCTGCTTACAAAGCCAAAAAAACCCCAAAGAAATAAACAAAACAAAAAAAAAAAAAAAAAAGAGGGGGTGTGCTTCAGTCTGTTGATCATGCCTTTTTTGTTTGGGGTAAAATTAGAAACAATCAAGTATATTGGCCAAAACTCAGAAAGTTTCAGAAAAAGAGTACCAGGAAAAAAAAAAGCCTTAAAGCTGGGGGGAAAATACTGTGGTATTTAGTGGGAGTTCTAGTCCAAGTAAGTACTGTATGCTTCGTTCTCATCTACATAGAGGGGTTGTGGTGAGACCATATTCTTACACAGTAATTACAGGAGGTGGTGAGCTGTGGGAGTAAGTGCTTGGGCACATCCTGGGGGATATGCATGACATAAAAATAACTAATTCCCACAAACTCAGGCAGAAGTATCTATGTGTTAGTCTCCTGAGGTTAGATCACCAAGCTATTCTCTCCCTTTGAGGCAGCATCCCACTTCTGCAGTGGTAGGACCTAGTGCCAGTTATACCCTATAGGCATTTTTGTTGCTGATAGGCTTATTAATGATATTCCTCTACTTATGTCTGTTACTAATAGCTTTAAATTTTGTCATTACGGCATCAGCCCCAAAATGTCACACTAGTAAAGATGTTTTTCTTGAAATCCTGAAAAGACATTCTGGTCATATCAGTGATCTCTGCTCACTTTTTGCATCTAGACTTCAACCTCCTTCAGCATTTTGGCATCTATTCATGTACATGAATATGTTTGGATCGAGGGGGATTTTTGGAGGTAAATCCATTTGTCCCCTCTTACTGGGCTTTGATTCAGGTCAGCAAATGGTCTCAGAGGGCAAAAATCTGCTTCCTTTTTGGAAAACTGAACTGGAAGATAAACACCTAGTGCACTCCAGTAGCGTGGGCATGCAGGTATGGGAGCAGGCTGGAGCGCAACGCTCAGTGCATAGGGTGTGGTTTGGGGTCCTCAGAACCCATCACTTTGCTGAACAGGCCTGCTCCAGTTGCCATTATTCATCTTTTTGAATAATGGGAACAAAATATTACTCGATGATTCTTCCAATGCTGTGGTAGCACACGTAGTTTAGACAGTTTTGATCTAGGAAACAAGAGAATAAGTTACAGATTAATGTGCTGGATATTTGTTTTACTGTGAATAAAATACTCAATTTTACTCTGAATTTGCTGGCATTTTCTTCTTCATTCCTCCATTTGTTGACACCTGCTTTTTTGACACTATTTTGGAGTTTTATTACTCCCTTTTCTGCATCTTGTTGCCTACTTCACATTTTTGTTCCGTAAAGCAAAAGGTTTCTTGATTTCACTTCATTATGAAACAACTATATCAATAAAGATAGTTTCTGGCAATCTGGGATTGAGAGACATGTTTTCTAACATAAAATCTGCTGTTACAGTGTACTTGCATTTCTACGAGGCTTTGGACTCTGTGCCACCAGATCTTTTGATTTGACTTCTGTAGACATAATAGTACATACTAGTTGGATTAAAAACTGGTTTGATGGTGTGTGTCAAAATGTCATTGTTAGGGAGAGGATATCAGTGGGGAGATTGTTTCTCACTAGATACTTCTGGGAGAACTTCCTGTCCTGATGCTACTCAGTATTTTTGGCAGCAACCTAGACAATGGTATGAAATCTTTACAGATGAGATGAAAATAGGTGAGGGTGCAAAAAATGAGGAGGTTGTCAGCGTGGGTAAAAAAGAGCTGGTTCAGTCCTCTAATGCATAAAAAAAGAAACTGAGAGCAGATTCTATCTTCAAACTGGCCAGAACAACAGAAAGATATCATATTCTGGTGCTGGCAGTGCAGTACTGAGCAGAGACCGGAGGAGACTTCAGTCACTGCAAAGAGATACAAAAGCAAGTATTTGCTTTTATCAAAGAAAACATTGTTTGGTGTCTTCAGCCCTGCACGTGGGTACATGCACAACAGTTATTGAATGCCAGCATCTTTGTGGTTCTCCTGGTGAATGCATTACAGGATCCGATGATGGAAAGTTGTTGTGAGAAATATTTTATTTTGAATTAGGACTGCTGCTTATTAATGAAAGTCACTAAATATCAGATTGGTTGCAAAGGAAGGTGATGGCCCCATGGCTTGGAAAATTTAAGAAGAATTAGTTATTTCTGCGAAAGAAAAGCATATAGATACAGATGTAGATACAGATATAGATATATAACTCATCTGTTGTGCCTCGTGCTCTTGACCTTGAAATCTAGAAGTTATATATCCACCTGCTCAACCTGACCCTTGATGGCCCTTGATGAGAGTGAAGTTTACTAGTGTAGTCATCAGGAAATTTTTAATACTTGAGGCTCTCTGTGCAGCTGATAAATAAATTCAATTCTATGTTTCTTCTCTCAAACTTGTCCACTAGGCTCAGAATGGATGAATCGCTGCTATCAATACATAATTAACTGGGGATGTACTGGGTCTCTCTTTGTCTATTTTTCTCTTTGTTTGATTGGTTTTCCTTGGGGAAAGGCACCTCATTTGAAGATAAGAAACTGAATGTGTTGGACGAATGCTTAGTCCTAACCAGTTTGGCCAGGGACGCTTGTTTCTGTGGTCAAGATCACAGGGATAGCTGTTTGAAGGGAGGAGAGATTTTTCCCCCGCATGATTAACAGAGAACTTGGAAAAAATTCATCTCTGCAGTGGGGCTCCTCCATCATCTGGGGCAGTCTTTTTTGCCTTTATCTTCCCTTATAATTTCCCTGCCATGTCTCTAGTAGGACCTGTGAGTGCTAAGGTAATTTTTTCCCTTCAGCCTCAGGCAGCTTGAGAGCAGTTCACATTAAGAGCAATGTCTGAAATGTGTCTGAGGAGTCACACCTAGTAGTGCCTGCCTCTGCCTGCAGACCTGGGAGGCTGGCGAGATGAATTCTGCCCAAAAGTGGTCTTTTCTCTTGGTGAACTGTAGTAAGACTTGTGGGCGTTGAGCTTAGATATGTGTGTGTTATAGGTGTCCATGTTTTGGTCCTGTGAATCTGTGGAGAGTTCAGCAAAAGCCTTGCTTTGCTTCTGCTTATCAGCTCTACACATCAGCAGTGAGAAAGTGATGCTATTTCACTTGGGAAAGGCAAGCCAACATTATGTGTGAAATAGTTTTCCCCAAATAGTTTGCGTATGGGGAGCAGTTACGGACCTCAAGAAAGTCTGTCAGAGGAGGGTAGAAATAGAGGGTAGCTGTAGATCAGTTCACATAGAGAAGGTTATCTCTACAACCTTTTAAGGCTAGAAGTTTAATTTTTATTTTTAAATGAAAGCTTAAATTCTGCAGATGGCTTTGATAAGGCGGCAAATAGATTTTTCATCTCCTGTTTGTTATTACTGTGAGGTCGGGAAAAGGTCCTATGTAAAGGATATCTGGGAGGGAAAAAAAAAAAAAAAAGTAGAAGAAGAAGGAAAAAAAGAAGTGTAAAGTCTTTAAGGCCTGCAGCTATAAAGGGAAGAAAGCCAGTCTTCCAGGAATGGCACATCAAAGCAGCTTAGGAGGAAAATATCTGTTTGTATTCCCACTGTAGTTCCTCTGTGCCACTACCACCCCTGGAGTGTGTTCTTGACCTCAGCAGTAAATTATTACAGTAAATGCTTTTGGTTTTATTTTTTTTTATTTTCAGGAATGAAAAAAAGGTGGTGTCAGGCGGGGGGGGGTGGGTAGACCAGAGGAGAAAGTAGTGTTTGTCTCCCCTTGTGACAGAACAGAGCAGTCTATAATTATGATTTATTTAGTTTTGATGTGCAACACACTGTACTGCCCTCTGAGCTTCATTTCTTACTGCTGTAGATCAGGCACTAAAAATGTAGCCACTGTTAATAACTGCAATTGTTCAGGTATTTGCAAGACCCCTTGAAAATAGCAAAATGACTTCTGGGTTGGTGGCTTTGGGGGTTTTTTTATATTTTGTCCCACATGGAGAGGATGTTATTGTGCAGTTTGAAGCCTAGTGAGAAGTTACTTTGATATTCTCTCTCCCTCTTTATTCCTGTTTCTTCCTCCTGGAGAGATAAGATCAATTCTCCCCACCAAGCCCAGCCAGAGAGCGCTCAGACTGGGAGGGAGCATGGAGGTTGCCCACTGCTTGTCCATTCCTGTCCACAACTCACTCCTCTATATTTGGAGGTCATCATTCTTTGGGCCTCACCAAAGCAACTCCCTTCAACCCAGCTTATTACTCCTGCACTTTAATTTTTGCTCTCTATTAGGTACAAAGGAGCAGGTGATTTAAATACAGATATTTAAAATGCATGTGCTATTCTTATACAAAGTGTTGGTATTGTTACAGTGCATTTTCTTTTTCCATTCTGAGATGTAATCAGCAGAGGATGGTTAGTGAATTTTGACTGCTTTTGTGTGTGTTGGCTACCATTCAGAAACCCTCTTTACCTGGCTGTGGTTCTCCCTGTCTCCACTCGATCTCATGAGAAGGTATTTGCTTTTAATGATTCTTGACTTGTAGCAGTGCTGGCAACTAAGATGCCATCTCTTCCCTGAGTGACAGCTCTGCTCCCAGTCCCTGCTGCAGAGATTAATACAAGCAGTTGCCTCTGAAACATTTTAATCTCACTTCTCATCGCTATGAAAAATGGGTAATCAAACCCTGTAAATCATTACCCAGAGACAGGGAACACTGCTTAGAAGTGTTCAACACCAGGCATGGATTCCACCTCAACCTTCAATCATCACTGCCCAGGACCCTGGCAAGCTTGTGACTCGGTAAGCTGGCATCTTGGGAAGGTGCCCCCTGAAGGAAACTGAGGAGCGATATGTGCTCCTGTCCAGCCGAGCTTTGTTTGAGCGTCATTTCAGTTTTACATTGAATTTTGGCTGTGAATGAGAGGGTGCTCCCTTGCCTCACCTGGGACAGGATGGATGCAACCAGCTTGTGTGGGACTAGATGCAGGTATTGCTGCATGGGCTGTTGGTGTAGAGGCAAAAAAGGGTTGTGGTCTTTGCAAATGGAGACTTGCATTGGTCAAGTGCCTCCATTGGCTTTAATGGCTCATTCTGCAAAAATGCTGAGTTTTGGGTTGAAGTGTATGTGCTCTGTAATAACCCTCAAAACTATCCAGCTGTGGAAGTTTGTCAGTGAAAACTGGATTCGATTCCTGGAAGAGTAATTTGTCTGCCTTAATTTTACATGATGGTTATGAGCTGTTATAACAACATTAGGAAAAATCAATGCAAAAGAAGCTTTTTCATTCCTAAAAATGACCTTTCCATTTTTTTGTCCAGTGGTCAGGCAGTTGTCAGATGATGCCAGTAACTTCAATTCCTGAAATGCGTTTGCTGCTGACTTGTAAAAACCTCTGAGGCAGATGCTTATGGCACCAGCAACACACTCAGGCACCTTGTACAGCTGAGCTTTGTTAAACTGAATGAAAGTTCTGTCTTGGTAAATGAAGCCCCAAATCTCTAAAATTGCTGTTCATCAATGTTTTTGAGGTAACAGAAAGTTGGAACAATAGAGGTAGAGGTCATATGTTACTCTACAGCTTCATCAAATACAGTTTCATCAAGCCTTTAATTTTTAATGCTATCAGGCGATGCTGCTGTGGCTATCACCTGGACGCCACCAGCCAGGGTCCTGCCAGGGCTGCCTGGAATATCCACCATCTGCGCAGGAGAGGTTGTGGGTGCACAATGGCAGGAAGGGGAGGATATAAAACCATAGACAAGCTCATGACAAAACCCACTAGAAACAGACTTGCATTGAATTCAGTGGACTTCAGATGTAGAGGTAGTTTGCGGGTTTTCTTTTTTCTATCATCTTCATGTTTGCATTAAATTGCAATTTAAAAGGAATTGTGAAAACCTTAGCAGGAGTGTATTAGCCCAGTTTTTTTCTCTGTCTTCCTGATCCTGTCCAGCAACTGAGAACTAAGAGAGGCCCTCCAGAGGCAATGAGGGACTGGCATGGCTGAGGTCATGGAGATCCAGACTTGAGGTCATGGAGGCTTGGAGAGCCAAAAGTAGGTCTTGATTGAATGTACTTCTGAGTGACGAAGTTAGCCTACATATTCTAGGCCTTCAAATAATTTTTCTATATTCAGTCCCATTTAAAAATCATGAAAAGATCTGTTACTCATGTGTTAGTATGGGATACTGTTTTGCTTTTACTTTTTATTCTTTTTTTTTTTCTGTATTGATGCATTTTATTTGGGTGTAATTAATTTTTTGGGGGTTTTGCAAATTTTAGGTGACCGTTTGCTAATTTTTACTGGATGAGTATATCACTAGGAGTATACCAAACGGATGATCATTAGGTCAATAAAAATGATTAATAGTAGTGTTATCGTCCTCAACATTTTTTGTAATGCTTAAATATGCAGCAACTTAAGGATATGGACAACTGATTATCTGGTTGGATATGACTTTAGTTTTCAAACCACTTTTTTCATTCAACCCTTACAATCTGGGCTGTTCTGTGTTTCTAACATCATATGAAATGTATGTATTAACATCTTTCAGCAGTCTTCTTTCCTGCTCACGAAGAAGTTTGCTGCTTAATAAGAAATCTTTGAAGTAACAGGGATTTTCTACACTGATGTGCAACCATTAGATGATGCCATTGGAAGATGGTTTGGAAATAGTAATATTTAGCCATATCAAGGCAGTGGTTCTTGTTCTAAGCCATGTTCATGCTCCAGCTGTACTCTGCTCGGATGATCCTGACACTGCCTGGCCCTTTGGCTCATTCCCTGTGCAGTATTGAAGCCTTGTGAGCCTGACATAGCCTCCAAACCTGCAGAACAAACAGAAAAAAAAGCCCTCACATCCTTAAATAACCTACTTTAGCATCCCCAGGGAGAGTTATGAAGATGCTTGTGCCAGGAAAGCAGTTGAGACATCAGTTTAATGGCAGTTTTCAGAGTTTTAGCCTGTTTGCAGAGGCTTCTGTGTATGACCATACAGAACTGTGCACCGGAGTAAGAAACCCTGTTGCTGTCGATAACTTTGGTAGCATTATCCTCACATCCAAATACTGAAAGGTATTACTTGCTGAGGGTACCACATTAATACAGGTACTAAAATCAAGACCATATAGAAATAGTACTTTTACTTAAATACTCCTTTTAATTGAGGTGTAGCAAAGATTAAATAGTCTGGTTTAAGGATCTGGAAATCACAGCTAGCAGGCTGATCAGGTACTGGAGAGAAAATGGAAAGGGGGCATGGGAGGGAGAAGCTACACAGAGTAGCAGGAGGTCTCTTGAAAGCTTTTCTGCTAAAATCATGTCTTAAAGTGTTTGAAATGGGGATGGCAAGTTGTGCTCCCAGAAATGAGTGACAAAGGCATCTGCTGAGAAGATGAATGAAAGTTTAGTGTATCTGGGTGCAGGTTAGAGGGATTTGGTATGCATGTGCAATTTCCTTCTGTTTCTTGATTTATATTTACAAGGAAATTTGTAATCAAAAGGAAAAGGACACTTTAGCTCACAGAATTTCTCCCCCATAGATGAACCCATGTCAACAATGCAGAACAAATGTTTATAATGCTTTCTCACAAAAATTGGGCGTGACAGAGTAGCCTGCAGAAAGCACTGTATTTCTCTATACTCCTTCAGCTTAGGTTTGTGCTGTGAGAGCTGTGTTTGCTGTTGCTGCTAACCTGGGGTTCAGACTACAGACTGAAAGATGAAAGACCAATACCTTCGTACATTTCATGGAGCCATTCCAAAGTTGTCTAGTAATTGCTCCTGCTACTGGTTGTTCTGGCGGGTTTTAATGTTGAATATGCATTTTCAAGCATTTGGGGTTGTTTTATTTTTTTTTTCTTAGTGGCCACAGCACACACAAACTCAAGACACTGTCAGCTGTACTCATGTCCTTCAAAACTACTCCTATGGTTGCATATTGTGCATATTCAAGAAGCTCTTTCATTTTGATTAGCTAAGGCGCTTTACATATTTAATTATCCCTAGTAGGCTTTTCTGATGAGCCCTGTGAAGGAGCTGAATATAAGGGCGGGGAGGGGGGGAAGAGGAATAAGGTTAAAGAGACATGGTTCTCTCCAGCAGATAACCAAACAGCTATGGATGCACTCAGTGACCAGTGTCACCTTTCCTTGGGCAATAAAAGAAATTCTGGGGCAAATGAATTTAAAAACCAGCACTTAGGATTAAATAGTCCTAATGTAATACCCTGAGAAAGCAGTTTTCTGGAGAGAGACAGAGTCAATAACACAGCTGGCTTGTTTTTTTTCTGAAATTGCCTTTTTTTCTATAGGTGTTGACATGGGCACCATTGATGCTGACTACTAGAGTCAAATCCAGCAAATATACACTGGGATCACTGGTCCCATATTGCCATTTATTTCTGCTGTTGACTGATTCTGTTTATATCTTGAAGATTTCAGTGTAGACATCCTTAAGGGGCCGTGTAGGGTTGGTCTTCAAAGATGCATCTTCTACACCATGTGTCTCTTAAGGCTCCTTGAGCTTCTAGCATTGCTGAATTCAGCTGGGTCTCTTGGGACTGAATCTGTAATCCCTGGATTTGAGTATGGTGCTGCTCTCGTTGACACCAGGGATATTAATTAAAATTGATTGGTTTTAAGGGATGATTGGATTTCTTGGGACTCTTTTTCTTTTGGTATGGAGAAAGAAGTACCTCCAATGTGGGAAGACCCCAGTGTGCAGAACTTTCCTGGCAGCCCTAGGCATCCTAGAGTAGGAAGGAGAACAGTTTCCCTTTGCCATCTGCAGAATTGGAAATGAGGAGGTTTTGGCATGCTTGTCTGTCCCTGCTGGTGGTACTTAGGGGAAAAAAGAAAAAAAAAAAAAACAAACGAGCAGCTCTTGAAACATGAGGCCTTTAGGCCTTTGACTGGTTAGGAGGAGGACAATGGTGGGCTATCTTGTATAGAAGGCACATGTCATTTTTCCAGCTTGATCATTTCCCAGAGCACTTTGCAGTAGTGGGGCGGGAAGTAACTTGCAAGTAGACTAATAGGATGAAGGTGTTACAGAGATTTAATTTCCTGGAGAACAATTTTCCACGATTTTCCAAAGCGGTGTAAACCCCTTTGGTTTCTGTGTTTTTTGGGGAAAAGCCAAAATTTTCCAGCTGAACTGTGACTGACATAAAAATTGCCTTTGTCTTCCTTTCTGAGAGCTTTAACAAGCAGTCAATATATAGCTTCCTACAGTAAATTATATTGTGAAGGGTAACCTTTACTGCAAAATAGATAGAAACAAACACAAAACAACTTGGAGATGTGCACAGCAGGATTTTGCCATTTTTGAGCAATCCGTTCTTCATAGCAGTAGTTCGGTGGCTGAGTTGCTCTCTTCTGCTCCTACATGTGTATATATATATGTACAGATATATGTATATATGTGTGTGTTACACACACACATATATACATATATATACATAGATACTGTTGTGGTTTAGGAATGGTATTCTTCAATATAGTGTTCCCACTGAAACCACTCCAAACGATGCACCGCTCACTCACTCCCCCTCCCCTTCCCCCTGCAGTGGGATGGAGAGCAGAATTGGAGGCACAAAAGGTAAAGATCACAGTTTGAGATAAGAACTATTTACTGGAGACAGCAATGATGTAGGAAAACTAACAGTAACAGCAACAATACTAATGACACAGGGTACAAGAAAGAGATGAGTGATTCACAAAGAAGCCCCTCTGACAATACCCGGCCGCTCCCTCCACTACACTGTGTCACCTGAAAGGGAGCCTTTCCACCATCATAACCTCCAGCTCCTAACCGTGTACCCCCCACCAGTTACTGCAAAAATTATCCTTGTCCTGGCCGGAACCAGGACACATACCTCTCTGTGTGTCCCTCTATGTGCGTATTTGAATTGTGGTGCCTGCCATGCATGGCCCTGTGTAGGAGACATTCAGTCCCGTAATAAAGGTCCTTCACCAAGTGATGGGGGATTCTCTGTGGATGCCAGGAGTTGCCAAGGATGTGTTTTAGTCTCTTGCCTAAGTGGATTCCATATTACTAGTACTTTGAATGAGTCTTACACAATAAAGTAGCAGTGTGTAGAACCTGTTTTCATCCCAGGCAGTTTAAATAATAGCAGGACACAGCCCCTCCAAACTTTTCACACTGGAATTTGTGCAGGTTGCTTCCCAGGTTATCTGCTTCTGGTGACTTTTCATCTTCTGCTGTCAATATCTTCAGCACACAAATGAGCTGCAGATTAACCATCCAGACTGGGGTGTTTTGCTTTGCATTTGTAATCGCAGCATGAGGAGCTTTGACTCTGTGGCTGCCTTCACTACAGAGAGTGCCAGGGAAGTTCAGACCTTTGAGGCCCTTGTAGCACCAAATAGTGCCTTTTCAGAGGCTTCTTGGTCTTCAGGCATAATATTTCAAATAATTTTTGAGTCAAAGGTTAAATTTATGTTATGATCCCAAACATGGAGTGTATTAAGATGGGTCGATTGTTCATATCATTGACTTGTAAGCTTGCTTTGTTTGTGTTAAAGGACATTGATTTTGTAATTACCCCAGAGGTAGGCACTGAGAACCCCAGGAATTTACTGCTTAATTGAAATCCAAATACTGAAAGCTGTAGGAATGTGTCATTAGGAAGCCCTGTGATGGGCTCTACCATCTAGTGACACCCACTAGAAAAAAGGAAACATTTGCAAAAACAAACCAAACCCCACATCTGAATATTTTTGAAGTCTGCTTGCTGTGACTGGTAAACAGTAAAATGCCTTCAGGCATAGCAGGTCAGCTCAGCTCAGCTTTGCTTTGGCGTCCTTAGGCCTGCAAGGAAATCTGTGCAGATTAAAACCACCAAGTGTTTTCACTGGTTTGCGTATTTATTTGATCAAGAAGGCTGAAGCTTTGCCTGGCACTTAACGCTGTTGGGGCCCCTACATGTGGGAAGCAGTGCCCTGTCCATGGGAAGGCACACACCCAACCAAATCCTCAAATGCACAGTCTTGAAAAATGTCTGTGAAATCTCAAAATGCAGGTCTTACAGTTCATCCCACCACTTCTTTTAAAGCTGTTTCTTTCTTCTTCTTTGATTTTCTAAAGGGCATTGTGGTAGGAATGTGTGCTGTGTTTGGGGTGGTTGTTTGCAACTCCTGGGCCTCCCCAGAGAGCAACCTGGCCAAGCTCGTGGTGATGCAGGGAGCAGGACATTATCTTCACAAGAAGCTCTGGAGGCAAGAGTTAATCACTACATCAAATGCCAATGAAGTGCCTAGCAGGTTGGGTATGGGGAATCCCATAACTTGTTCACCCTGTGAAAATGCAGAAGCCTGTTTAGACTCAGAGGCTTGGTCAAGTGCTGACCAAGTTTTGCCATCTCTTCTGTTTCTTTTGTCCACCCTGTCAAAAATGTTTTCTTGGAAACTTTACTTTTTTTTTTCTCTGCTGCTGTATTCATGGTCTTTACAACCTAATTTCTTAATTTTTTGAGGTCCTGTTTTTCCAAGGTTGATGGCATCAAAATAATCTCCATTACTGACATTTTCGGAATCTTTTGGCTCAATTCAGGAACGAGGAAAAATACTCATGGAAAGTTATGGGACATACAAATTGCTAAGCAAACACCGAATTGCAGGAGAAGGGCTTCACATCCCGATGTTTCTCCTCTCTTTGCTTCTGTAGGGTCTCATAGCCTCTATGCTGTGAGCCCTAACAGTATTTAAGAAGAGCAGTAATGATTCCATATCCTCAGTCACATCTGTGTGCAGTGAAGAAAACTATAATGCTTGTATAAGCTTCACTCATTTGGCAGAGCTCGAGGGCTTTAATCTTCATTTTCTTTTTCCTGCTCCAGTGATGTTGATATCTCACTTAAATGTGAATACATACAAAGACCTTCTCAGTCTCACAGTAGCAGACAGCCAAGAGGCAAGTGAAAAGGAAGGGGAAAAATCATGCATATTTTAGATGACACTGAGGAGATGGATTATGCGGGTCTCTCTTTGAAGATGAAGCAGGAGCTAATCTCCAGATTATGTATGAAGAGCCAGTGTGGTATGACCAGAGCCCTTTACTCTGGGGTGGGCTGACAGCATCAAACTCAGTGTTTGTCTATACAGCAAAGTTTTACAGAAGTTTAGCACTGGGAGGACTCTTTTTAACTGTTTTAAAGGACAGTATTGGCTGTGGTGCAGGGGAGCTGGGGGCTACATGGATTGCAGATGCCCTTTCCCACCACCTTGTGTGTTATGCAGGCTGGGGCAAGGGAGCATCTGGTCAGCATCCTCCACCTGAAAGCCTCCAGTGCCTTTACACTGAACAGAAATTCATGCTAAATACTGACATCGTGGAGTTAGGAGCAAATTTAAACAAATTGGGATTTCACTCCCATCTCCTTGTTTTATTGTTGAAGATTTGGTGTCATAGGCTCCAGGAGGTTCATCCCGTGAGTGATGACACTCTGTGAGCAGAGACGCAGAGAGGCTGAGTTGATGCGAGAGGATGCCTGGCTGTGGCTCTCGAAAGCATCAGGACTGGTCAGGGTCTTTTGAAGAACCAGTGGTGGAAAACAGGGAGAACTCTGGTGGAAAAGGTGGTCGCTTTGGTGTGGGCATCAGTTGGATGGGCCGGTGACCTAAATGGAGAGCAGAGACTGTAGAAAGGAGGCATTAGCACATGGAAGTGGGGCAGCCACACGAGTACATTTGTCTTGCTGGTGTCTTAATGTCGGTTTGTGAAAGCTGATGGAGCTGGAAGCTGATATTCCTGGAGATTGTTCCACTGGCATTGCAGTGGCTGCTCTCTAATGGGAAACCTCTGTTTGTGTTGGCGTCTGAACAGGTGCCAAAGGCTTGTGCAGTTTTAAGACATGACACTGGTATGTGCTATTGCTCATGCTGATGTGCTGTATTTTATGTAGCACTGCCTATCAGTATGCTTAGCATTAGAAAGCAACAAAAAGAAATTATTTAGATGCATTGAAAATAGAGAAATATCAGTTGCAAATAGATAATTTTCACCTTCAATTATATAGGTCTCAGACAGTTCATTTGTTAGTATTTAAACAGCAGCAATTAACCTTTTTGTCCCTCCCATTTATTCCTTCCTTACATTCTTCTGCTTGTGAATTTTGCAGCCCAGATGAATATTGAATGACTGTTTTTAATAAATGTTTTGTTTTTCTTTCTGGAGTTCAAGTCAAGGAGCATCAGTGTTGATGCCCCTATTTGTATTAAGGAGATTGTAGATAATTAAGCACTTGTGAGGGTCTGGGGCAGTCTGTTGATGTGTTTTTTAATTTTCTGGTGAGTGAGTGATGTTCTTTGAAAAGCGGTCATTGGGGAAATCAGAGCTGTACTGAAGCACACCAGTGTTGTCTTCATTGTTATGTTCAGTGCAAATCCAGCAATATTACGGCAAAGCTTATGGGCAGAGCTAATTATGCATGTCAGACGCACTGACAAATGCCCTTTGTATCCCTATGTTAAACTTGTAAAAATTTGTGTCAGCTGTTTGAATTTCAGGTTGTTTTCACAGTAGCATACCATCTTGTGAGGTGTAGATGCCTTTTGAACCATCTATAATGTAAAACATGATCATCTGTAACACAAAATCAGAGTTGCTGGTGGGTTAACACTGCCCAGGTTCCCACCAAAGCCACTCTATCACTCCCTTCCTCAGCTGGACAGAGGAGAGGAAATACAAGGAAAGGCTTGTGGGTCAAGATAAGGCCAGGGAGAGATCACTCACCAACTACCACCATGGGCAAACCAGACTCAGCTCAGGGAATTAATTTCATTTAAAACCAATCAAATCAGACTAGGGTAACAAGAAATAAAACCAAATCTTAAAACACCTTCCCCCCACCTCTCCCTTTTTCCTGGACTCAACTTCACTCGCAATTTTCTGTACCTCCTCCCTCCCAGTGGCATGGGGGTAGGGAATGGGGTCTGTGGTCAGTTCTTCACACACCTCTCCCGCTTCTTCCTTCTCAGGAAGGACTGCTCAAGCTCTTCCCCTCCTCCAGTCTGGAGTCTCTCCCACAGGAGACAGTCTTCCATGAATTTATCCAATATTAGTCCTTCCCACGAGTTCTTCCTGAACTGCTCCAGCATGGATCCCTTCCACAGGGTGCAGTCCCTTAGGAACAGACTGCTCCAGGGTGGATCCTCTGCAGGGTCAGAAGTCCTGCCTGCAAACCTGCTCCAGTGTGGGCTCCTCTCTCCGTGGCTCCACAGGTCCTGCGAGGAGCCTTCTCCAGTGTGGGCTTCCCACAGGGTCACAGTCTCCTCCTGGCATCCATCTGCTCCGGTGTGGGGTCCTTCACAGGCTGCAGGTGGATCTCTGCTCCACCATGGACCTCCATGGGCTGCAGGGGCACAGCTGCCTCACCATGGCCTGCACCATGGGCTGCAGAGAGAGCTCTGCTCTGGCACCTGGAACACTTCCTCCCCCTCCTTTTACACTGACCTTGGGGTCTGCAGAGCTGTTATTCTCACATATTCTCGCTCCCCTCTCCTGGCTCGATTGTGCAGGGTTTTTTTTCCTCTTCTTTGGATACATTATCCCAGAGGCACTACTGCCATTGCTGACAGGCTTGGATTTGGCCAGGGCGGGTCTGTCTTGGAGTCAACTGGCAGTGGCTACATTGGACGTGGGGGAAGCTTTCAGCCTTGTCTCACAGAAGCCACCTCTGTAGATCCCCTGCTACCAAAACCTTGCCATAGAAACCAAATAAAGAGTCAAAAACATAAGTCTGTCACCATGTGTGGAACTAACCAAATACATTTTATAAGACAAGGATGTGATTTGATTTGCTTAAGGAATTAACCCTGTGCAGTGCATGGCTAACTTCCCTGTGTTGCTTTGAAAGCCTTGTTCATCCATCCCTTAAAACATTGCTTCTAATGGACTGTGAGTGTGAAGCCAAAGCAGCCCAAACTGTTAGGAGATGCAGAGGAAGTGAACACCATTGTCTTGCAAATAGAAAGGGCTGGATTCTGGTCATTCTTCCCTGCATGAACTGAAGAGGAACTCTCCTGTGCACTTAGGAATGTTTACTGGTGGTCAGCTGTCCTTGCGTTTGCTGCCAGGCCACAGTTCTTGCTTCCCCAAAGTTATGAGGGTTGCAAAAACAAGTGCTCTGAAATGCTCCTTGTCTCTACTTAGCATGAGTCAAACTATGGGCTGGTGTTCTCCAAATGCGTGGACGGCAATGACTAAATTTCTAATAGCTGACTCAGGGTGCAGTCTCATCCCAATCAAAATTTCATGTTATTTTGGTTAAGGAACACAGCTTTTTCTTCAGAGCAGTTTCCATGAGACCAGATACAGACTGCTCATTGCAAACGGAAACATGCTCAAGCACAGTAACCTGCTTGGAAAGGACAATGCTGTTCAAAGCCCTGAGTTAATGAGAAGTCCACAGCACACATTTGATAAGCTTTGTTGTCCTTTTGTCTGCAGATCATAGACCCTGCATTTTAATTTACTATACATAATGCTTTCTTAATGAGTTCCAGTGAATAGCCATTGAAACATGGCACTGCAGCTGCCAGCACGATTATGAAAAAGAGGCAGTTATTTGATTTACGTGATATTCTGTTATGGTAACTAATATTTGCAGACAGGCTACAATAGAGGAAGAAAAAAACCTCCATTTAGATTTTGGTATCTCAGAACTAAGGTGCTAAATCATTTATTTTGCATGTACGTGGGCAAACTGCTAATTGAAAATTAATGGAATTATATTTGAGCCTTGAAAGTCTAGAGAGGCTTCTGTTTGCTTTGCACCACAAAGTTCAAGCAAACCCAGTAACACTACCAGGATTTTTGAAGTGCAAAGGAGCTTCTTAGCATAGTACACAGAAGCATTTTAAAGAAGAGGTCCCTCATCTCTTCCCCGGTTTCAGAACAGAAATGAAAACCCCAGAACTTGGGAAAAAACTAAATTGTAGTACTTTGGAAGAAGTGATGCATTGCTGCTGGTAAGTTTTATTTTGTAGGTAGTTACTTTCCTGGTCCCCTTTCCTGTTCTTCAGATGGGGCCTGTAAGCAAGCCTTTCTCTGTAACTCTGTGCATGTGTGTGCATGCTTCTCCTAGGCCTCCCTCCCTGCATAGCACCACAGTGGTGTCTTCTCTCAGAGGCACTATTTAAAGGGTTTATATAGTTTTTCTGTTGTTCTTCCTGCGTTTGTTTTTGTTGTTCTGGGTTGTTTTTTTTAATAGGAACAGGAGCCAGGATGCCTTTGTGTGCTAGGCAGTAAGCATGTAGATAATTTCTTCTGTATTGATAATTTCAATTGAGTTTGTATGTGGCGAGAGAGCACATATGTTTATGGTGGGATGGAACTGTAGGACCCAAGTCTAGGAACACGTGTAAATTCTAGTGTCTAACACAAGACACAAACTATGGTAAAAAAAAGAAAAAAAGAATTGGGGATGAGTTAAGTTTTGTATGATGACAACTTTTTTATAAGTTACACTAACTGGCTTTGCAGTCATAATTTTTAGTGGTGATGATGATGATGATGATGATGATGATGACGTATGCTTGGAAATCCCCACAGGGCTAGCAGGGTGTAGGATCTCCCTGTGGGTTTTGCAGTTACTTGCCGACGCTCCGAAGTGGTGAGTCTGAGATTTCCACATTCCAGTCTCAGGTGTGGAGAAAGGAGTTGTCACAAACCTTCACTCTTCATTGTCCCAGTCTCATTTGTCTGTCCTAGTCCATCTCTGTCTTCCCAATCCAGTGCTCCCAAGTTTTCCCTTTCCTGATCTAGCACTGGAACAGGCTGCCCAAGGAATTGATTGAGTTACTATCCATGGAGGTATTTACAAGATGTGTAGATGTGGCACCTGGGGACATGGCTTAGTGGTAACTTGGCAGTGCTGGGTTAACAGTTGGACTTGATAATCCTAGAGGTCTTTTTCAACCTAAACAGTTCTATGATTCTATGATCATACACCACTTAACATACCATATAAAAATACCACTGCTCTCCTCTGCAGTGATCAGCACTGCTGCAGCCAGAGCAGCAGTTACAGGGACATCTCACCCTGGATCTGCAGCTCATATGCCATGAGCTTCTTGATGAGTCAAGCAGAAATGCATATCTATTCATCCCATGAAAATTGAGATTTTCCTCACAACATTTACAGAGCAAAGTGTTCTATCAGAAAACTGGCAGCTGGTTTTGCTCTGACCTAAAATAAAGAGTGTTGATAATTAATTTGACGATACAGATCTAAGTATGAAAGTTTAAATACTGAATCATTTAAGTTTGGCAAAGTGTGGAGGAGCGGAGTCCCGCAGCCAAAAGCTTGTACATTAACGGTGAATGGACTTGAAGTGCGCATTCCCCGTCTGTAGCGTGTGAGCAAATGCATACGTCTGTGTGTGCACCGTGCGAGGCTGAGTCATCGGTATCACCCCTTGCCAAGACATTGAGACTGAGAAAATGAGAAATGCATGTAAAAATACACCCATTTGCAAGATCAAAAGGATGTGGCACACGGAAGCTGCAGCAAGGTGACAGTGATGCTCATATTCATCGAATGGCTTTTGTGCGAGAGGAAATGAAATGGACAGGGACTGTGGCATGTGGAGAGGTAACGTAGGGTGGAGATGTCAGAGGTAGCATTTCCAAAGTATCAAAGAGAAGCTAGAAAGAAGTGGTTTTTCACAGGTGTACCTGCTAAAAGGTCTAAGTGTAACAAATGAAATAACCAGGCAGCAAACAAGAGGGGGCCTATTTTCCCCAGCAGCATGTGTTGGAGTTGCCATTGCTCTGCACCCCTGGCTGGTCTGCCTGCCAAGGACCAAAGTGGGCTCACACAAGGGCTATAGAAAGTCCTTTGTGAAAAGCCTTTGCAGAGCTATTACTTACCAAGAAAGAGTTATTCCTCATGGCTCAGGAATCCTCTAATTTTAGGTTGCTAGAAGCTGGTAAGGCTTGCCTGAGGAGGTCTCCCTGTACAAATGCCATAGCCTTACATCTGGCTCCAAGCAGCAGCAAAAACGAGCTTGTGGTTTGGTTCAGTCCAGACCTCCTTGTGCCTTTTGTTTTGCTGAGCTTTTAAATTAATCCTTTCTAATATTTTTAGAGGCTTCTGAGGAGACATTGCTTTCATGTAACTGTAATTCAAACCCAGAACTCTTTAAAACTCTCATTTGGAAGTAGGTCAGTTTGCACTTACTTGTCTGGAGGCTTTTTTTTTTTCCCATGTCTTAGTTGTAGGCTGACTTACCATCTGCTTTTCGTTGGCAAAGCAAAGGAGCGGAAGATAAGATTTGTAAGATATAATTGGGCTAATATTAATCATTTATCTCACATGAGGTGAGTCACTGGCAATTACCCATGACTCTTATTTCTAAGTCCTCTTCATGGTCTTTTATGGTAGACTTGAAGCTCAGAAAACCTTTCTAGTAAAACCTTTCTATTTATCCTAAATAGAAAACTCAGGCTGCACAGAGGGAGTTAAGATATTTTAAAACCGTGTGTGGAGAGCAAGATGTTTCTTGTAGTGTAGCAGTTGGGTTTTGCGCACTTGGGAGATCACGGGGTGAGCCCAGTCAGGATGTGGCGATGGTGCTTGCTCTGGGGGATTGCAGAGCAGCTTGGGCTGTCTTCCCCACTGCTCTGTTACACCAGGTTATCAGTGAGATGAAGCAAAACAGTTACGTATAATACATGCAGACTTCACCAGGTATGATTATTTATTATAATTTTAGTATAACAAGTCTCCATAGTCAGTGTGTTATAGACAATGATTGTCATACACATAATCAAGTTTGCTAATTTCCCCAATTTTGCAAACAATTTTCAATAAACCATTAAAAAATACACATCTCTTAACACATCTGAAAAGCAGATTTTGGTCCAGTTTTGCTTTTGGTCCAGTCATTGAGTATCTTTCCCTCCAGCAGCTGGAGACCAAATGAGCAGCAACACCTTCCCTCCTCCAGCAAGCAAGACCAGAGGAAAATGCTGCCTCTGATATCTGCACAATCCCTTGAATTAATGGCTGCACCCAACAGCTAGCAACTGCTAACCTCTCTTTTTTTTTAATATAAATACATAAAGAATATGTATTTGAATATAAGCTATCAAATGAAAAAACATTAAGAAGATGCTTCTTCCTTTGCTCTTGGTTGTTCCAAGCCTCCTGACTTTAATACAAACTGCTCTTATTATAGCTATCACTTTAAAATGGTTTCTTTGTTTTGTGTATGGTTTTGTTTCTCTGCGTGTGTGCGCGAACGTGTGCTTTTTAAAGCTTGCAGATCAGCAATATAGCTAGCCAGAGTGGGGCTTTTTGGTTTGTTTTGGTTTGGATTTTGGCTGATAAGTAAGGCCTACAGGAGCAGGAGACTATTGTTCAGTTCAAGGAGGTGGGGAAATGGACCTTTGGAAGTAGGTGGCAGCATGAAGAGGTTTCAGCAGTAGAGGGTCATAAAATAAATACCTCAGACTATTAAGGCTTTATGAAATAAGAGGCATGTATAATCACTACATTTGCAGCTTAAAAGGAAGCAACATGCTGTAAGTATAAATTTACCTTTGCTTCTCTGCTGACAATTATTTTTATAGGATTCAACACTGAGTATCTGTTACTTTTTTCCACTTTTAGAAGTCAAATAAAGCAATTGACAACAGTCCACTTTTCCTGTGCTTTCCCATGCGCTTCATAGCTGCTGGACACTGCAGTCTGCCAAGTTGGTTGGTGATTAAGGATCAAACAGGATAGTAAAGTTTACAATTGTGAAGGCTGGAAGCGCACAGAGTGGTAATGAGCGTATGGAAATGCTTCAGTCTTTCTGGCTCAAGCTGTAACAGGCATTTAAGCCCATTTAGTGTTTCTGTAGACCTACACTTATATTTTGACTTGTTTATATTGTTCAGAACTGAATATTTAAGTTTTGGGTAGGATGAAACCTTAATGAAATAATTCGTCTTTGACTGACAGCATAAGGAAACAAGGAAAAAAAAATCAGTAAACTCTAATGTGGTCCACAAAGACTGTGCCCCGGAGTCAGAAGAGCTATTAAGGAAACAGAAAAATGGCTGGCGTTGTGGAAGTAACCAAGACTGTTTTTCAGTGAGAAATCTTAATATTGTAGAGTTTATTCTGCTTAGTTTATTCAAACAGGTGAAGTAGTGATTGGTGAATGTGGTAAACGCCTTCACCCTGAGACAGTGCCAGCTGCTGTCAGGCTCTTCAGTGCAGCACAGAAAGTGGGAGGAAAGAAATATGCAAAAAAGGGGAGGTCGCAGCCAGATAACTTGTGGTTGGATGTCAGAGTGTGAGCCACCACTGCAACAGCCACACCCCATCTCCATGTGTCTTCAGGAAAATAAGGCTTAAGCGAATATATAAGCAGCATAGCCCAGATTTTGAAGTTCAGTCTGGGGTCAGATGAGTGAAATGATATTGTCTGTGTTATATGAGAGGTCAGATTATGTGATCTAATGATTCTTTTTTACCTTAAAGGCTATTATTGTGTGCCATTTTGTGTTTTAGATATGCATAACCCACATCTGTTACACACAGTTCATGGTTATGATACTATTTGGCTGGAGAAAAAAAATGTCAAAATTAATAAGTAGAATCTGAGTTTTATGTCTTTGTACCAGATTTCTTTGGGGAAATTTCCTGTAGTTTTCTATTTTCAATATAGATAACAGACTCTGGCTTCGGTGATTTGTCTTGCTGCCAGATAAAGTTTGTTGAAAGTAGCGTAGTGATTAATGGCAAGGACATTTTAAAATTCTTGTGAGATGGGCTAGGAGTATTATTTTCCTTCCTTCAGTTTTACCATGTAATGCCTGCTGTCAGAAGATAAGGACTATGTGACTTAATCAGTACTTGGGGAGAGACCATTAGTGACGAATCCAGGTACTACAGGCGATTGTGTAGATGACTGAATAAATAGTGTTGTTTTTTCTGTACCAGTGTATTATTAAATACTGTGATGTTGAGTTCAGTTGCTGGAAGTAGAATGAATTTTATATATCAAGAGGAGAGGAAAACTGCATAGGAAGCAGATGGTATAAGCAGGAACAGTATAGTCTTAGTTTTCAGTGGAAGAAATTAGTTTGGTTAGATACTCTTAAGCTGTTGAAGTGATGTAGAGACTTACTTAGCAAAGAAAAATAGACATGAAAAGACACACGGAATAGTGTTTCAACTTCTAAAGAGTCACAGAGTCAAAATAAACTTGAATTTTCTTTTTGTTCTGCAAAGGGATAATTTAAAACATATTAAAAATTAAAGTTTCATTAAAATGCGGATAAGGATTAAGAGTATGTGAAAGTAATTTAGGGCTGAGCACATTACAAGGCTATTGCAAATACTCCAGAATAAACTTAATGAACGCAGTGTGTCTTGAATTAAGGTTAACCTTAAAAGAAATCAAACATGTTCAGGAATGGAAATGTGCAATCAGTTCACCCTAAAAATCTTGACTCTCTTCTGTACTGAGGTCATGTAATATCTATATAATTATTGTGAGTTAGTAATAGGGTTTTATTCTTTCTAAAAGTCCTGGAACAGATTAAAATGGTCTTTTAAATGCTGTTTTCCTCTTAAGTTGTGCCTGAGAGATGAAGATATGGTTAAAGTAGTATCTGAGGAAGGTTGCTACCAATTAATTTTCAATTGATTTTTTTTTTTCATAAAATGACAAATGACCCTATTTGTGAGTTCTCAGAAAATACTGTCTGAACTGTCTGTTGCACAGGGAAGGTGTGTTACGTTGTGTGTAGTTAAGTCTTTGATTTCAGTGCAGGACTCAAACAGGGAAAAATGTGTAAAATGTTAACATTTGACGTAAAAAGTGACTAGGGGAGATGTTGAAGCTGAGAGTAATGTTATGGGCAGAATAACCGAGGGAATGGAATGAAACTAGGTATTTGCCGGAATGTGATACTGATTTGAACCCTGCAGTGGGACTAAAAAAGGGGAAGGCAGAAAGAAGAGCTACATCAAGAATTGGCCAGAGGAATTCAGTGATTTGCTTCTATCCTGGATGGAAATCCAAGCAAAGCTGATGCAGAGTGGTGACTCACACGGGACTGAGAGGGGTTGGCAAGTGAAGGCAAGGAATTGAATGTGAGCTGGGTTTTGGGTGAGTAAGGAGCCTGGGTACTACCCTGAGAGCAGGCAATAAGACAGTACTGGAAAGAAGCCATGGGAAACACCTCCTCAGCTGCAACTGAGGGGATATCCCTCTGTAAGGAGACTTGCCCGTGTTACTGAGCCCATACAAATCCATGTCTCTGGTGGATTCTGAGGTCTATGAGTTGTGTGGTGTCCCAGACACCACAACAGTGATAAGTCTGCTGTGTAAAATGTAGGTCCAATCATATATCCAAAGCCCAGCACATGCCAGGACGTAGAGATAATGTGTGCCTCAGTGGTGGGACTGTCACTGTTTCACTGGAGCTGTTGCTGGAAATAAAGCACCTTTCCTTGGGATGAAAGGGGATTTTGGCTTGTTGTAAGGCTGCTTTAGCGTATTTAAAGGCAGCAAGGCACTTCATAACACTTCTGTAAGAGCAGAAACAGCACTGGATGCCGAGTCCACCATATGTTCATGGTTAGTACAAGTTTGTAAGTCTGTGAATTTTGCCTACGGGATGTCTAAAGACTCTGGGGTCATGTAAATCGAAACAATGCAAAGTTTATTGTGCATTTAACTTAATTTAAATACCTAGAAACAAGCACAGGGGGATTCTTACCAGTTGCAGTTATTGGTTTTAATAAATACCATTGTAATTGAATGTGATTTAATAAAAATGGTGTATTTCCAGCCTTTTGGAGTGGGTGCATGACTCCCTGAGGGAAAGACAACAGAAGGGGGTTAATCAGAATAACTTCTAACTCAATCAGTACTACTGAGCTACTCCAAGAAGACAGTGGGCATTCGGATTCACTCACACCAACTACAAACTCAGTGTTTAACCTTGGTGGTGGTGAAAAGATCTGCACTGAGGGGGCTGCTACACACTGCAGGTGCCCTGTGAAATGGCCCTTTGGTAGGAGGGAGGAGGCTACGTGTTGACCAATATCATAACCTTTTTTTGTAGGAATTAATTGAGGAGAGAGGTGACTTTCCCAACTGACTCTGCTGGATTTCAGAGCTGTTTTGTTCAGCTCAATGTAGTCTTTGGTTTGCTGTGATCTAACGTGATCTCATCTAACTTAATGTATTTGTGTTCAAAATCCCTGTTGAAGTTAGTGGCAAGGCTAGTATTAATTTCAGTAAACCAGAGATTTTTCCTGGAATGGATATCTGCGCACCTAAACACTTGCAGAGACACAATTTCTGTGCAAATCACAGTCATAGTAATCCTGCAGCATTCAAATACATGCAAAAATTAATGTAGTTAAAAGTTCTCTTCCTGTTTATGGATTCCCAGGCAGATTATAAACCTGGAGATACGTGTTTGATTCCCGTGTCTTGTTTTAATAGCAAATTCCCTAAAGCTATCACCAGATTCAGCAAGTCTGTATTGCATTACTTTTATCCAGCTTGTTTTATTGAAAACACTTGTGTGAAATTAACAGTTATCTGGCATCGATTTGATATTCAGCATCTAAAAAATATTCACTTATTTGTGTACCGTTTAGGAATCAGAATAAATGCTTTCAGCATAGTATCACTGCTGAGGAAATCAGTTTTTAAGGTATGATTCTAAGGTCACTAATAAATTCTGACTCTTAGAGATGCCACCAAACAAGCAAAAGGGGTTTGTGACACAGTATTTGAGATATTATTCTGCTTTGGATATGAAGTTGGAATATTTATTTAGCTTAAAATGAAGTAGGTGCATCGGACATGGGCTTTATGTTCCATATTTTCAGGTGGACCCTTATGCCTGTTACAGAAGTGCATCAAGAAATGGCATCCCTATAATTGGGGTAGGGTTAGGAGAGATCTTTTAGTTCTGTGACCATCATAATATTACCTTTTGCTCAGCTTCGGGAAGTCGTATGTTCAGTTAGTAAAGTGTAACGGTAATTTCTTTGATGAGGGCTCCAATTACAGTGATTTTATCTTACGATGTTTGATTGTGTAATCTTAAGAAAACCATTTAGACATGCTGAAGCATTAGCACCAGGTGTATGGTACCGTGAAATCTGTTATAAAACAGCTGTTAGCTGTGCATTTGCCAAGTATCTGTAAATAATTGAAAGACCCCGTTAAGAAAATACTTGTTATTTATGCAGTATCACCTTGTGAATGCTGTGTGCCTTAGCACAGCAGGAGTGGTGCAGCCGTTCTGTCAAGGCTTCAGTGAGAAGTCTAATAATCTCACGGGTAGAATATTTGGTAATAATTGTAATAAAGTAATTCACTGGATCTGGTGACAATGTTTCTTGGAGTTTGATAGCCAATGAAATGGAAATGTGAAATACCACTGTGAAAGTGGTATTTTGTCATCACTGAAGCATGTGATCCTGCTGGCACAGGTGGCAATCAGTGATATAGCAGTATAACCAATTATATAATACTAAATCAAATATAATAATCAGCAAAATAATACCAGTGCTATAGAATAAATGCTATAATGATGATAGCTATAATAAGTGTGTCTGAGCCACCATGCTACAGTGACGTCTGGGAGGTGCCTGTGTGCAGTTGTTCTCCTTTGTGTGCACTGACAGTGAACAAACAACTTGCCAGCTGCAAAGCATAAAAGCACAAAATTTGATCCAAGATTTGAAAACACCTCAGAAAATGGAGAATATTTGATAATATCTTAATAAATGCTGTCCTTTGACAAAGCTCTTACCCCTTAGCTGGCCTGTGAATACTGTATTATCCTAGAACAAAAATAAGAGTCAAGATAAAAACCAAAGAAACAGGCTCTATTAACACTAAAGAGCCTCTGCAGGTTTCCGTATCTGGGCCAGCTTCTTTGTATCTTCCTCCCTCAATGAGTTCTTGTCGGTTTATATTTCATCAGATGATGTAAATTTAAGTCCTTACAACATTCTCCCTCTCAATTCTCTACTATCATTTATTATTTAACCCTCTAAAGCATTTTATGTCCTGTGAGGTGTCGTAAAAAATAAAGTTGATTGGTATAAATATTGTATTACAAAGTTGCTACATCTGTAACCTGTTTTTTGTTTCTCTACATCACTAGGATGCTATATATTAGTTTAGGTTTAGTGCCTATGTGGTGTAAAATTATGTACCTACGTAGGCCTAAATTCAATTATACACCCGCTGAAATTAAATCTCTCAGTGTATAACTGTGTTGGTGCCTGTGCACTAGTGTGTTTTGCAGTTGGACAGACTTTTTGTTTGCAGATTATTATTTCCCATGGCATCAGAAATTCTCCAGAGTGCTGAGATTTTTAATTTAAAAAGAAGAAAACCCCCATACGGTTGAAAAAGTAGTTTTACAGAAAACTCTCCACTTGGTTTCATAGCTTTCAGTGGCAGCCGATGCTCTATTTATCACTAGGCTTTTGTGTTTCAGTTAGTTAAAACGGTAGAAATAAAGCATGAAATAACCTCGACTTGCGTAAAATTTATCAATTTCTTCTGGATGTCGTTTTTTACTGAGTTTGATCCCCAAACTGCTAGATGTATAATGTTTTATTTACCGTGTTTTACTGAGGTGTGGAATCCTGATGCAGTTGTGCTTTCTGTCTTTTTGCCTTGAATATGGAAATATTTTATCCCTCTGCTTTTACACCAAGGGTGAGATGACCAGCATCAGTAACAGAGAAGGTCCTTGTGATTGACATTAAACATGGTCTAGGCAGACTGTGCTATATGGGGACCTCCCTTATCTGAAGTGCCAGGTAGACAGAGCTATGTATTTATAACTGAAAGCATAAAATGGATTATACTGGAAAAATGTGGTGTGCAGGAGAGAGTAGAAAGCAGAGATTACTTTAGGTACTTGGAATGAATCTTTCATCAGAGCCCTGGAATGAAAATCCAAAGATTTAAAAGGTAGTGTGGATTGAGGCCAATAACAACAGTTTATCAGTTTTAGTGGTCTTAAATTAGTCTTAATGCAGACAGAGAATTTCCAATAAATTAATCTTTAAAAAGAAAACAACCTAGAACTATGGCTCACTTAATGTAAGATAAATAATAGGAAGGGAAGCATTTCTTCTGATAAGATGACAAGTATAGAATAATCCTGAAGATACCTTTATGCACAGTACTTTGGTTAAGTAACCTGAATATTTATGGAAATAACAGCCAGTGGGACTACCATGCTACTTTATTTCCAGATGAATGACATTTGAGTCATCAAAAGAAGAACATTAAACAAGGGTGTTTTTTTAGAGAATTATTTTAAGCTGTTAGATCACCACTGCACCATTCATGGGGTGAGTCTGAATGACCATGGGTAGGGCGATTTTCCAGAGAATATTCCTTCTCAGAGGAAAATATCTTAAGTGGAAGTCAAAAAAATATTCTGTTCCTATGATCCTGTGTAAAATTCCTTCCCATAGAACAATGTTCCGTAGGTCTTTGCAAGCTTTTTCTTCCTTCAGAATTTCCAGCTGTGCAACATATGCACAAGGATTTGGGAGATGGCAGTAGAGATTGGTTTGGATGCCTTAGTTCCTCCCTGTCTCCTGCATCATTGATAAATGGGAGAAGTGGTTGAAAAATGAAAATTTTAAGAAAAGTATTTCTGATAGTTCTCCCTCAAGCCTCTTTTTGTTGTCCTCAGGAATGCTTGGTTTTAATCAGGCCATTTTTACTCATGGTGAGCAATCCCAGGTTTTCACAACAGTGATGTTGAAAGCGTTGCTCTCAGTGTTTAGAATACCTGCAATTCAAATAAAGAGGGTAGTTGCATGGCTCAGAGGTACAACAGTCAGGTTGTTTGCAAACCTATCCAGAAATTGCAAACTGGGGACATCCGGCCCAGGCTTGGGTCTTTTTATGAGGGTAACGTGTCTCAAGGAGGTCGGGGAAGTCTCCTTTCCTGCATGTCGAGCTTGCTTTCTGCATCCGTGTTGGGAAGCACTTACCTCTTCTTTTTTCTCCTAATCTGGAGATGGTGTCATCAAGAAAGCCCCTTTCGTTTGTGCAGGTTCTCTTTATCTTATGAATATTTCAGCAGAATCTGTGCAAAAGAAAGGGGCTTTTTAGCTGAAAAGCGTTCTTTGCTTTTCAGAACTGTGCACTGTCTTTCTACTGTCTGAACTGTAATTGTTCATCACTGCTGTTGCTTAGGGAGCAGGTTGTACACTCAGCATCCTCAGAGTTACAGATCTCTCCTTTCTCTCAATTTCCCAACAACTCAACTTTTCTGACACAGCTGATTTTTGACTACAGCAGAGACCATAATTTCAAAGCCACTTTGTCCACAAGATCTGTAGGATGGCAGAGCACATGATTTTGTGGTCATCTTATTTTTGCTAAAATATCCATGTGAGAGTGTGTTTGTGTGTGTTTGCGCATCTGCAACTCTAGGGACTGTCTATTAAGAGCAAACGTGGAAGAGCAAAAAAGAGGGACTGAATATCTGTCATGGTTTCTCTAGAGATTTCCTCCTCTTCTATTAACCTTTCTACTACAACCACTTTTGTATTTCTGTTCTTAATTAGAATTTCGAGTGGAGCTATGGAAGGAGCGTATCTATCCCCCAGTTGATTCCTCCATCTGATTTGGCATCCAGAAATACGTTTCTTAGGAATTAATTATAATTGCTTTTGATGGAAAGCCAACTTTTTTCATGTGTTAACTGTTAATTCTTAGCTTGTTTAACATGTGATTAAGTAACGATAATAACCTTGAACGCAGGCTTTCTGTATGTTTATGATTTGAATGGTTGTGCTTTGTGTTTCGGGCTCAGTGTGGCTTGGTGGCTACGGCATGTTAGTGGTCAGCAGGGAGACACATGGAGGGGCAAGAAGACAAGACGGTACCTAGAGCAGTTTTTAAAGCTGGAGGAGCTGAGGCATTGATTACTGAAAGGTTAAAACTACTATTTTTTTGATTGCCTGGCTCATTTTCAGTTCACTCTATAGCCATGTCTCTCCCCAGCTGTCTTCAGCTTAGAAAAGTGTTATTGCTGCGGTCGCTTCTCGACAGCTGCATGTGTCTGATGTGGAGAGATGAGCACCTTGTTCCTTGTGGGGTTTCTCTGTCCTAGGGACAATGAGTAACACCCAGGCCCTGGGTCAGAGAAAGATGCTGTAGCCTCTGCTTTGGGAACTCCTCATTACAGGCTTCTTAGAGATGTCGGGTTTTGTTTATCTTTGTTTTTGTCTGTCTGTCTGTCTGTCTCTCTCTCTTTTTGGTGTACCTGCTGTTCCTGTTTCCAAAAGTAACTCCTTGTGCTGGTGACCACGTTTTTATTCCTTGTCGTTCTCATGACAGCCAAAGATGTCATACAGGTTCTTCAAGAAAGGTTAAAACATCTTTTAGATACGTTATAACTATGCTGCTGGAATTACTTGTGACTGTCAGTGAAAAGCCTTTACTGGGTGATTTTATTCTGAAAACTGACTTTGTAAGTGGAGACTTATAGCTGTCCAAGCACATTTCTTTGTCAAAATCACTGAGCTTGAAGTAGGGAAGTGCTTATCCTCCTGCTAGCTTTAACCCTTCCCAGTGCCAATCAATATGAGGATTGTTTTCAGCTGAGACAGACAGTTTGACAAAGTAGCGATGGCTGTGAGTAAAGATGACAAGACCTTTTCTCTAGCTCAGTCAGTGGCACTGCATATAAGCTACACATCCAAGAAGATAGGTTCCCCCCGCTGGCTTCATCATAAATGTGCAAAAAGTAGGTGGAAGATGTTCTGTTTATGTCAAATGTTCATTTGTGCTATTAATTTAGGCGATGGGATTTGTGGAGACACCTTGCAGTGCACCATGAAATGTAGGAGTCCCAGAAATGCTATGCAGGTAAGTGCTTTGTGTATGTGTAAATTGCAGGTTATTAGGAGGAGATAGTGCTGGGAGGCAGGTGGTGAAGGCAGAACGCTGCACACCTCTGGAGCAACTCTGACAGGAGATCATTTGTACAAAGCTCCAGCGCAACCTCAGAGCCATAATTCAGCCGGCACTTGGAGAGGGGCAGTGAAGGGCTGAGGAATTGTCATTTTGACTTCATCTTTTCAGTCCAATGTGATTTATTTTCAGCTAGGCATAAAGCTATCTCGTTTTTCTCACAGACACTAAGCAGCCAAAGGAAGAGTTAGTACATAAAGAAGAGCCTTAAATGAGTGGTGAAATAGAAGAGGTTTTTAGACTTGCTTAGCAACTTCCAGGAAAGCCCTTAGGTTAATAACGCTTTGAGTTTGCATTCCACGATCAGCCCTGCCAAAAAGGAGTAAAAATTACGGATTCTGAATAAGTATTAATAATAATTATTAATTCTCTAAACTTCATTCTTCACTGGGAAATTCTGTCTACAGTGCCTGGGATTAGCCTCAACTTTAGCCCTGACCTGAGAGCTCCTGAACTCAGACTAGGGGTAGACATATAGATGAGAGGGTTTTTTGTTTCGTGTTGCTATGGATTTGTGCCTAGGTTTCACTGAAATAGTGAAATCAGGTGACCTGGTTGTCTTTATCAACTTTCAACCTCTCCAAGCAAGAAGTGTGCTCTTTGTGGAAGAGGCGTGGCCTGGGATAGACTGGTGTGTTATGCAGTGCTGCCAGCCACAACAGGTGATGAGATGGCCGGGAGTGTTGTGGGGACATTCAGTCAAGCTGAAAAGGCAAGTTAAGAGCTGGTAATATTAGCTAATATATGAAAATAGCCATATTTCAAGAGACCAACCTCAGAGATGTTTTACCATGGCTGGTAGCACGTACATAGAGAGGAATCCGCATGTAGGGCAGAGGCCATCTTTAGTCTGTACTAGCTATAAATGGTGGGACAAGGACCACATTGAAGGAGGAAGGTTTATGATTTTTCAAATATTTGTGCTTTTACAATATTGTTGGAGAGCTGGTTAGAAATCCATAGCAAATTACTGGAACCTGGGTATGACTAATTGCCAAATTTCATTAAGCAGAAGTGGATTGATTTTTATGATCAGCAACCTGAACTAACTCAGTGTTTGCATAACTTTGCTGGTTATGTTCAAATTGGTGAGAAAGGGAATTGAAAGCATCCTTTTTGTTTCAAATTTAGGCATTTGTCATTCTGTTATCTGCATGCAGCAGGTTAGCAGAGGAAGGGCTGTCCAGGGCAGCACTTGCTTCCTTCTACCTACGATGGGGACAGCATCTCTGTTGCACCTGCAGGGCCCATCGAGTTCAGGCCCTGTGGATCAATTATCGACTCTCCTGGCGGTTGCTGTATCTGCTGTGCACACTCTGTTAGACGCCTCATTTTCACGTGTGCTACTAGTTTATTTATTGAGGTGTAATTGCTTGCTGTGTTTGTACTGTTTTTCAAAGCTCACGTAAATGATCCTACTCCACTCAGTCTGCCACAGTAAATACCTATTCCAGTTATTGTCTTTCACCTTGAATGTCCTCTATCACTGAAGCAGTTTGATTCCTGGCTCTGTTTTTCTTGATAATCTTAACCACTTCAGCCCAGTGAGCCTTCCCCCTTTGGGAAGCCTCTCCTCTTTTTGCTTATCTGTACTTTACCCAGTGTCTTGAGTCTCCTTTACCCCAAGGAGAAAAACCTTCTCACCTCTCTGCCAACTGCTGCCTTTTTTTTCAGTTTTACTGCTTAAGAAAAAAAAATCTAAGTGGTCATGATGGTTGTACTTATCTCTGTCTGTGGTCCCCATTCCTCTCCATCCAGTGCAAGAGAGACATTATGAATAAACCCCACATGTAATATCATATTTTAAAGAGTTACACTGCTGAGAGCACTGCTGCTTCCGTTTTATTCATACTTTGAGCTGTACAACATCCTACCTCTCCTGACTTACTAGCCTTGAGTCTCCCAGCTCTTTTCTACCATCTAACCTGGGAAATCTGGTTTTTTCCTCCTACTCTCCCATAATTTCTCTCTTTTCTGTCTGATTCCTGGTCTGGTGACATACTCTCCTTCACCACTCTTACCCTGGGTTAAGGACTCTCACACCTTCAGCACATCCCTTCAAGTCCCTCAAGCAGGTTCTCTGAGGGATTTTCTTTTCTTTCTTTTGTCTCCTCCTTGTCACTAAAGGTACTAGTCAGATCACTAAAATAACCCTTCTCTTTACCACATGATCTCACATAGCATCTTGCCAATCTACCCAACATGTTCAACTCTTCCTGTTTGGACTTCAGAGTATTGTGTTCTCCTGGTTTACGGCTTATTTTTCCAAATCCCTTCATCATTCCCTATTACCTATCCCACTGTCATAATTGGCATTTTACATATTCTCCTTTTCTAAAAGCATTTTTAAAAAAACTTTCTTTTATGTGCTCTCCCTCTGACTATCTTAGGTCCAGCTGTCATTCCTGTAAGTGACTCCAAAGGTCCTTTCAAAGTGTGCATGGTCAGGGCTTGGTGCCTCACAGCCTGGCCTTTGTTACTTGCTTTTTTTATTATAAGACATGGACAAGGTACATAGGTGTTTTTTCTTAGTGTACGTATAAATATTTTCAGAATGCAAAGTATGGAGGTTTTTTGTTTGGCTTGGTGGTGTTTGGGGTTTGTTTGTTTTTTTGTCTGAGGCACGGTGCACATGAAAGGCACAGGCAGGGAAAAGATCAGTAATTTGCCACTAGGCAGTTGAGCTGCAGTGTGCTGTAGTGATGATTCTATCTGAAACAGTTTAATAACACAATAAAAAGCATTTTTGTTCTAAATGTCTGTTGGTGATAAGGAGATCATTTCTCTCAAGTTAATAAATTTTAATTAAAACTGCATACAGTGATGTAAAAATGGCATTTTACTCGTAATCATTGTCAACTCTAAATCAAGGAGAGAAATTTAGCTAGTTAAGATGGGATGGAATTTTTCTTTTGAGTCTCCACATTCATTACAGAAAAATTGAACTGAGACCTTTGTTGGAGGCTGATATGATGCAGTAAGGAATTGCTGTAAAATTAAGAAAAGTCCAGCTTTCATTTGGCATCCTCCAGATAGGAGATGCTTTTTATTGGCTCTTTCCTTTGGGAATGTGCTCATTACAGTAACCATCAAAATAGGAATCCTTCATCTGGAGGCACTGCTTATGTTTGCTATCTGGCTGTTTGGGAAATGAGATCTTTAATTAGTTCTGGATATAAAATATTACACAGAATTTCCCTCCAACTCTTCCTTTGTTGCTGAGGTCAGGAAGTGCAGCTTTGTTGTAATTGTGGTGTAATGGCGTTGTCCTTGTCTAATCATAACACTCTTTTCCCACTTATAAACTGTCAGGACATATTTTTCCATTCTGTAAATAGCATAAGAAATTGTATCCTGAAGTTGATAATAAATACATCAACTGAAAACAGTGATCTGGTTGACACATATATTATATCACGACCAGTGGAGAAGTTTTATAGCTGTCCTTACAAGAGACTTTTAAAATCAGAGAGTGAGATCTGGATTTTTTCAGAGGCAATGAGAGATTTAGCATTGGTGTGAATGGCGTAATGATTTCATGCAACATTTGCTTAGAGGTTATTGCTGTGGTCCTAGTGGAAGCTGAGGTAAATAGACTTCTTGGGACGGGTACGTATTATGTCCCTGTCAGTGTAGTAAGTGCAGATGAAAGCAAGTTGAAGTCACTGCTCCTTATAGCCAGACAGAGCTTAAACTAGAAGGGATAAGAAGATAAAATAAGAATATACTGTATCTTGTTGAACCTAGATGCTGTAGAAGGCTAGTTTATATTTTAAAACTAGAAGAAGAAGATGTGAAAGGATGCCGTCTCTCTTTGAGAAATTATGGTAACCCTTTTCCCAAACTGCAGGCACACACAATCCTTGGAGGACCAGCTAAGGAGGATGCAGTAGGAGGGCACAGCTCTTCCCCATGGCCAAAGAGCAGACTGCTGGTGTTTTGGGATAGCAATTATTTTTTTAGCTCTTTCATGTGAGACCCATGATGGACAAACCTCATTCTTGACTTGCTCCTCTTTCAGTCCCTAGTGACCTTCATTCGCTGTTGTTCATGCCACCTCACTTAACCCTATTTTCTTTCTTGGCATCACTTCAACTTTCAGATCTGCCTTTGTGTCCCTGCACTGGGAAAACCTCACAATTCTCCAAGCATATCTGCTGCTGCCAGGCGCCCCTTCTCCTTTTCTCTCCTACCCAAGCTCCTTATTTCTCCTCTGTATTCTGGCTGCCTTCGTCGTCCCACTGCCAACTCTCCCTTTTCTTTCTGAGTTTCTGCCCTCTCTACTCCACTGAGATTGCCATTGACTAAACCCACAAATTATCACCTCCTGGCCAAATCCCAAAGCGTCATGCTTGTCCTTGGCCTTGACTTGTTTTCATATTCACTGCAGTTGACCCCTCTATCTCCTTCAATTCACTCTTTTCTCTATAGCTCTTGGCAGCTACAATTACTTCGAAGAATAGCTGGTGTCTCTTATCTCTGAATTGTGTTGTTCAGCGACTGCCTTGGCAGCTGCATCTTCTCCATATCCCCCTCATCTTATTTAGCAAGGCTGCAGCCTCAGTTGCTTTCCTTCTCTCTTCCTGGCCCCAGTCAGAAAATTAGAAATTTCATGTGTTTTATTGCATCAGCTTCTCCTTCCATGCTGTCTGATCAGAAATAATACCCTTTAATATAGAAATTTCCATTCCGGTTGGAATGAAAATTGGTGTCTATTCCCAGACACCCCCTGCTAGTTCATTTGCAAGTTGCTGCAATCAGCTTGTGTATTATCCCTTCCTGAAATTCTGATTTTCTTCTCCATCATGGCAGGGGGAGGTGGAAACCAAACCCAACTCTTTTTCTTTGACTGAGAATAAATAGGTCATTAGGGATTACTGTAGGATTTTCCTTCAGCACCACTTCCAAATGCCTTCGTGTATCTTCACCCTTAGTGACAGATTGAACTAACGATGCAATGTAGAGTACCTTTTGTCCTTTTGCTTGGTTTCTGATTACCTCTTTCATACAAAATGCTGCTTGAAAATCAGGAACAGAGCAAGGACATGAAGTTATATTACAGAGGGTTCATTCAGGCTAAACACAGCCTCAGCTTGTAAGGTGTTACAGTAGAGAATTAAAAATAAAAAAAGATAGGTTTGAAGCAAGATAGACAGCAAGTTCATGTGAAAGGGAAGGCAAGGATAAACAAAATTGATGAGATGATGTATTGAGGTGGGGCACTTCAAGAAATGCCATCACACACATGTAGGTTAGGCTCACTGATAGGGTTAAATCATGTACATGAAATATTTCTGATGTAAAAAATGGTGTAAGAGCTGGCATAATTGAGTCCATGAATTGTTCCTGCTCTGTTTTCAGGAGCCCATGGTGTTCAGCATATGAGACCATCTGAAGTTCTCCTTAAATACTTGATTTTGCTGAGGGTTCACCTCTGTGGTGTTACTTACAGACTTCCAGCAATGCTCAGAATCTTGTCTTTTTACTGCTGCGGTAACAACACATATTGTAGAGATTGTTGGATAATAATGACAATAAAAAGTAATTTTAGTGTTGTATTCAGTTTATGAATGGCTGTAACACAGTAGCTTAATATTGCTTCTCTGCTGGAAACCATGTAAATGCCTGATTATGTATACCTATTAAAAAAACCCCGAATTATTTATAATAGACATAAAAATAAAGCATCTGTTTGTCACTGGGGAAAACACACCCTGCATTGTGCTATAATAGGCCATGCATGTATTGAGATTTCTGTAGTCTCCAGTCCTTTAATCACCTGAGTTAATAGCCTGTGCCATTAGACTGTGCGAGCTTGAGGGAGGCTCACTTTTGTAAAACTTGATGCATTTTTGCCCATTGAGCAGCTGAATTTGTGTTGTAGTAAATTTGCACAGTCAGTCAGTTAAACTGAAGATACACTGGTTAATAACGTGAGAATTTTATGCCGTTCTTATGCTCAGTCGGGATGTCAGTGCCAAAGTTAGTTGTGTGTGTGCATGTTTGTTTTGCCTTTTTTAGGCTTGTTTTGTCTGGCTGTTGAAAGAATTAGCAGATGTTTCATTTGATTCCTGATGCCGGATGCCACCTCCTGAAACTGGTGTTTTAATTAGGTTGCACCAGATGCTTGTTTGGTAGTGAGCGAGTCCAGGCATGCTCATCCAGGGAATGTCAATGCCATCGTAATGCCATTGCCACTTCCCCTCTCGTTTTGTCCTAGAAGTGGTGCTTTCTGCAATAAATATCCACAGTCTTTCCTTGTTCTCAACCTCTGCTTTACATGTAGGTTGTGCCTTCAAGTCCCTTGCAAGGATCATTCCATCAGACCTTGATTCGTGTGCCCCAGTGCATTGCATAAAAATTACTGACCAGCTGCAATAATGCTGTCGTATCTTCCTAGGATCTTCTATGTCAGCATTCAGGGTCAGAAACCTTGATAGCACAGCTCCTCTTGACATTACAAATCAAGATTAAGGCACAGCCAGTGCTGCCTTTCAGTGGGCATGATCACAATGCCAGTTAAAGGAGATCCTTTCAGCTAACTTGTTCCCATGACAGCAGCTATACACATGTAAGCTTTTAAGAGTCAATTTGGGCATGCAGGCAGTGGGTGACATGGTCTTGAAGTGGGATTCCTTGTGGCCATTGGACATCCAGAAACAGGGAGAGAGCGGGAGTAATTCCAGCATACTGTGCAGCTTATAAATGGCTGTAATATAAAGTTTATTATTCTGCTCAACTGGGAGCCACACAGACACCTGATTGTTGTTCTGTGTGCAAATGGCCCCTGTACATAGCAAAGTGTTCCTTGGCTTTGTTTTTGGAGACTATTGCAAAACAGGGAGAAGAGCTGGTTTGCCTGACACCTTCTTTCAAAAAGTAAGACAGACCAGCCCATATTTCTTGTCTCTTTCTCTCGCTGCCTCTGGACATAACTTGAAATGTTTCAAACTCATTGGATACCTTTTCCCTCTTTGGATTGACGCTTGGGAGTGTCTGGGGAGATCCCTGGTGCTTGCTGGTGCTGCAGCATGGCTGTGGTGCTGCTGGGCAGCCTTTGGGCATGGCCATCCTGCTGCCATCCAGTATAGTTAGCCTTCTCCAGACCTTACTGGCACAACTATCACTCTATCAGTACCAAACCTTAACCTTGAACTAAAGATGTCTGAATATGGCAGCACCTTTTGCAGTTCACACCTCTGGAGTATAAAATAAGAGCGTACTCCATTCAGGCGTTTTGGCCATGGAGCCTTCCAGCCTAATCCCTGGTATGATGGTTTTGAATGACAAATTTTCCCAGTGAAAGGATCCCAGTGAATTTGTGTTTTACTTAGTATCACTGGTGCAAATAGTTAATGAATTAGAATAAGCATGAAGTGATTCATCTATTTATTTTGAGAGGTTGAATGCCTGACCACAGTATGTTTTCTTACATTTTACAATTTAATAGTAGCCTGGGGTGCTGTATTAATTTTACTTTACTGCTCCAGGAGGCTAAGATATGGCTGTTTGGTTCTCTCCTGCTTTAGTTTAGCAATGCTCTGTGAAATTATGATGACTGCTTGGTAGCTGGAGCTTTACTGTTGTATTTCTGACTGATGCTGGACTTACTCCTCCGTTAAATAGGTGCAGAAGCACCTGGCTGCTGGCAGTTTTATTAATGTTTGTCAAGAGCTCCTGAAGTGCTGTTGTATAAAGCCTAACTATTTTCTAAAGAATGCCATCCTTCAAAAACTCCTGTACACTGCATCTTGAGGGAGAGAGTTTGATTACAAACCATCAAATTTAAAATTATGCTGTTTGAAAGGAAAAAATGACTGACTGCTGAAAGCTGCCTTGTATGTTCTCTTCCCAGTGGCCCTGTGGCCCTGTACTCTCTCTGGGTCAAGACAAATATAATTCCATCCTGTAGCAGAAAAAGCAAATAAACCCAGAGATATTATTATTTGTTATTAGGGTTTTGGTCCTCACCACAGTATGTTTATAAGGTAAACTGACGTTTAATGGAACAGGCATACCTGTTCGAGAGTCGAGTTTTGAATTACACTTTCCCAAGTAAGCGTTCCTGAAGAAGCCAGAATCTATCAAGCATGCTGTCCGAGTTTTAGTGCTCAGCACTGGACAAGTGGCCATGTTACATCTCAATTAAGAATAGAAGATAAATGGATGGTAGTAAATGGAGGCCATGGGTTAGAGGCATTTAATGGAAGAAATGGAAATGAAAATTGGAAAACAATCTAAGGGATCTTGAGAAGATAAGAATGAAGGAAACTCAATTAGGGGGAGACATGGTTCTGCTCTTGGATCTGGGATAATTTCCTGGGTTTTGTTTAGTGGGGTTTATTGCTTCTGTGAAGTTGCATTATAAATAAATTATTACATTCCATTTTATGATTTGCTCACACTGATGCATTGCAAACAGAGAAAATATAATCTCCATTTCAAATTTGTGTATAAATAGACAAATAGACTTTTTATAAGTGCAGCCTATTGATTAGCCCTAGGCAAAACCCACACTGGTATTAGGAGTGTTTAAGAACTTAAAGCATAAAAAGCCAAAATATTCACAAATGCAAAATCAGATGCTAAGTGTTTGTGAAAGCTCTGAACTGCATACAATGATAGATTTGTAAGGCAATCCATGCAGAGAAAGCATACTGTGCATTTATGGTTTGGCTATTTAGAGAAAATAAAATAAATCACCTTTCCTTTTCCCCTCTTTCATTTGAAATATGTGTCTGTGAGTGTATGTGCATGTGTTTTTATACATATCATACCTGTCTGTACATACACAAAATATTTCATCATGATGATGAAGTGTGATAAAGGGATAGAAGTCTCTGTGGTGCATAATGAGCACATAAGTGTTGTGTCCACAGCAAAGCCCTTATTTTCTGTGTCTTATTTCATTAGGGCTCATGCTTGTGGTTTGCCTCAAGGGATCACGCAGCGTATATTGGTACTGCAGCGTTTCATTATTTGCTTTATCAAGATGCTCACTTTCCTTATCTCTTTAGGGAGCTTAGCTTGCCTCATCATAAAACACTTTAAAATTGAACTGCTGCACTTTGTTTGCATGTATATATACACATACATGTGCACAAGCTGGAGAAGGCAATACTTACTCCTACAGAGTGCATCTGAGCCTTGCCCTGAATAAACAAGGGAGCATCCTGGTGGATGCTGAAGTCTCAGCACCCCTTTGTTGCCAAGCTGCCTGCTTTTCTTCGCAGTGACTTAGGTAGAGCCATAACATCTCCTGGAACTGTGGACAGGCAAGGCTGGTAGAAACTGCTGTAACTTTGGAAAACTCTAGTAGGATAGGGTCTGGGCTGTCTTTTATGAAAAGTTATACTTTGGAGAGCAGTAACCAGAGCACATTTATTTGCTTCTCTCTGTTCAGAGCTGAAAAGAAGCCCCCACAGAGTCACTGGCACTGTTCCCAATGATCACGATAGGGTTGTCTGCATCAACTCTTTTATTGTACTGCTCTGATTTGCCACAGTCCCTTGTGTATGTCAGCTTACTACTCCCTTCTGCTTTGTTGTCTGAAGAAGAGTATCCTACCTGTGGAAGACTTTTGAAGATATAAAATATAAGACTAGAGCTTCCCCTAGATGAAAAGAGTCACGGTCTCCACCAGTATACTCCAGCATATTTCCATATACTCTTCGAACTTGGATTTATTATCACACAGAGTATGTAGAGTGAAACAAAAGTATAATTATGTTCTGCTTGTGCAGGGTCTGTGCTAGGTTTGGCGTGATAACCCCTGCTCCATTTCCTCTATGCAAGGAAGAAAATTAAACTTTTCACTATCTTAATGATCATGTGCAGTTTTTCCTGCAGAGGTACCGTGAGGTTGCTCAAGGGAATTTGGAAAAAATCCAGCATGGAAATGAATTCTAGTTATTTCACTTTTTGCAATCACAGATATGGCTGTAGGTGAGGGGCCTCCCATGCAAAGCTTGTAGTTGTCTCTAAGACTTTCTTATTAGAAAGATGCATAGAAGCATCTGGGATTGCACTTAGAAATTTTTGTCAGTGTTTTTTCCATACTAAGAGAGAGTCAGCTTAATTGTGAGAAGTCTTTGAAGACTGATGACAGCTTTTGGTGAATGGTGTATGGTGTTAGGGTAGTTGTTGGGAAATCAGAAAAGAAGGTTCAAGAGAGTTGTGGGAGCATCCTACCGTCTTCCAAGCAAAATAAGACCATAAAAAAAAAAAGCCAACAACAAAACCAAACTTTAAGGAAGGTGAGAGTGTTTGAGTTACATTCAGGACAGGATTTTGGGGCAGTTGAGTTGTGCAAAAAAGGACATTGAAGCTGATGATTTCTAAGTAAGCAGCTCCCCAGCCTGCCCTTTTGGGCTTTAAAAGAAAGACTAAACTATGTAATTGCTTCAGTAGGACTACAGTTAAATTCAGCATACAGTCAAGAAGTGGACTGTCCTGTCCTGTGCTTTCTGATAATTCTGAAGGTCTGCAAATTCAGGTCTCAGTTAATGGAAGCTCCAAACTCAGTTTCTTCAGTGACCTTCTAGTTTGTGAGCTCGGACTAGAGTATCAGGAGTTTGCTGTGGGGTTTGTGGTATGAATTTGTGGGTATCAGCTTTTCAACCATCAGTTACCAGCCATCCACAGGTGGTTGTGGCCCTCCTTGGTTAATTCCAGAATGACACTGTGGGTGAGAGCATGTGTGGTTCCCCTGCAGGGGTTCAGCATCTCTCCAAAGTGTGTCTCATAGGGACTGCTCTGTGGAGGGTAATTCCCAATTAGTGAAAGAGGTCTGGGGTGTTAGACCCATTCTTGTTCTTAGAAGTGCTACCAGGGCCAGTCCTGTGTCTGTTCAACATGGTAAACTGAACTGCTGTCCTTTCTGAAGCAAACACAGGAAATTTTCCTGATCTTCTTGATTTTGACAGATGATCTGAACAAAACTTTGGCCTCCGGTCAACCCTCTTGCATTTTACACCCTCTGGACAAGAAGGATGAAAGGTGGGGAGTCTCTTCCTCAGCCTCTGTAGAGAATCACAGAATATGCTGAGTTGGAAGAGACCCACAAGGATGACTGAGTCCAACTCCTTGCCCTTCACAGGACCCTCCCCAAGAGTCACATCATGTGCCCAAGAGTATTGTCCAAACACTTCTTGAACTCAGTCAGAAGAGAGAGTACACCTAAAAGCATATTTAAGAAAAAAATCAAGGGCTTTGCTTCTGGGCAATTTAAACCAGTAGTACTGATCCAAAACATGTTACCTCTTTTTTGGCATGCTGACTGTTGAGTACCTTGGCCCCTGTACACAAAGCCACTGTGATACAGAGGAAAAACTTTCATTTTCTGTACCTGAGGAGAGTCCTGCAAGTGGGTCTAGATAAAACTTCAGGTTTCAGTGAATCCAGTCTGTGCTTCACAGTGAAACGCGAAGTGTCTTCCTTGCAAAACGGGATTGTGGACAGTGTTGATCAAGTATATACTGTCTGTCTTTATCCACTGGAAAATTCACTCAAAGAAATGCAAGGGCAATTAATTTTTCTGACAAAGCCACAAAGTTGGCTGTCTGAGAGTATGTTCTAATCTAACACCAGGCCACTTCCTGCCACCTCTGCAGTGCATCCCTCCTGGTGCTCCTACAGGACAGAAGCAGTGGACAGGAGCAATGCTCCTGGCTCACCGGTGGTCACTACCAGCACATCTGCTGCTTCTAATGCAGTGTGAACATCTCTAGAATAGGTCTGCAGTTTCTTGCCTGCCCTAATACATGACAGCAAGAAGATACCAGGAGCTTTATTTTTCATTAACATATGTTTTCTCCCCACCATGGCAATGAGGCTGTTGGGGCAAAAAAAAATGACCGAGCTGGGTGTGTTGGGAGCACTGCCACAGCCCAGCATCACCCAGTGAGAATCCTCTTTCCAAGCTCCTTGGAGGAAACAGCTGGACAGTGTTCACAGATCTGTAGTGCTTAAAACCAGGAAAGGCCAAATAATTTGATTTCATCCATTTTTATATCTCTGTCTATTACATATCACTTTTATACCTTTTTACTAAATGATCTTTCTCTAACTAAAACGTAGCATGCATTTGCCATGAAATGTTTCTCCCTTAACAATTTGTAGCTCTCATTTACAGATGTCTAGAGATTATTCCAGGAATTAATCATCTGCTTTAAAAAAAAAAAAAAATAAAGGGTATCAAGCTGATTGCTAATTTTGTTTTTCCTGGCTTCAGTTTCCAATCATTGGATGTTGCTCCACCTTATTTTGTTAGATTAAAGAGCCTTTTGCTTCCCAGTAATATTTCCCCATGAACCTTACATGGATTTTTCTAATCAAGTTGCCTCTTCATCATTTTAATAAGCTTAGCAGATTGAAATCTTAAACTCCCTTACCATAAATCATTGTCTCTGCCCCTCAGACTGTTTGTGGAGCCCTTTTTTGTTAATTTTCTCCAATTTTTGACATGATTTGTAAAACAGACTCTGGAGTCATGCACGGTACATCTGAGCAGAGGAAACATGGCTGTGCCTTGGAGGAGGATTTAAATGGTGCTCCCGTGCTGGCTCTGTACATCACACTCTCCTCTTCCCTGCAGTGTTCGTGTTCGAGGGCAGGATGGCTATTAAACCCATTTCAGAGGTTCTCTTTCTCTCCTATTTGACTGCTTCTCTGGGTTAATGTTTGGATGGAAAGATAAAGGCAGATTCTAGGGTTAATATTATTGCTTTTTTCATAGGGTTGCTCATTTGCTGTGGGCCAGAAGAAGCAGCCAGAAGAGGAGGAGGGTGAGGGGAGCAGGAAAGATGGCTCTATTTCCAGTATAATATATAACAATACTACTCTACTTTCAGTAAAATATGTATAACTAAAAAGAGAAAGACATTTACTACATGGAATATTCCCAATATATCCTTATCTGCTCTGGCCAACCATCCTGGGCTGACACTGCTCAATACTGGCAACCATCAGAAGAGCCAGTGCCTGTTTGTGATGTACTTGAGGCTGGGTAAGGTCAGCATTGCAGTCCTCAACATGAGATCACTTGCTCTCTAGGACAGCCTCCGCCAGCAACCAGGCTCCCCTGCAGAGCTGCGTGCACTTCCCTCCACCTCCCTCAGCACTGGCACAAAACAGCTGGAGCAGATTGGTACAGGTTTTGCAGAAGGGTTTCCAAAGCAATCCCTTGTACTTTAGGCAATACAAAAGATGCAGATCTTCGTATAAAGGAAGAGGACCCTGCATAGAAGTCCCTTGTCAGGACTTTTAATGGAATCCTTTTGAACATCCTTTCCCTTTTTTCTCCATCTCTTCTTCCTGTTTCAGCTTTGCTGCACTTATGATCTTATTTCTAAAATAACCAGGAGCAAACCCTTCTTTTTAAGATAGCTTCCCAGTCCTCCAGGCAGAGGACACATGAGTCGGACTTTGATCTCTTTATTAATCTACTAAAGAGAATGTGCAGAAAATCTGGGTTACTCTCGGCATTAGCCAGATCCTTTGAGAAAAAAATGCCTCCATTCAAACAGATTATTGGTGAGGGTTAAGAGCTTTCAATTGTTGGTGCTAGCAATGTGAGGATCTCTGCTGGTACCATCCCCACATTTGGTTTGGTTGGGAAGGCTGTGGAGGTGGACACAAGGCACGCAAGAGTTTGGAAATCCCAGTGGTGCTCCAAAAATAAGACAGAACTTGTCATTTGATGTAGGACAAACAGATACAGAGGGATAAATACGTGCAGAGGGATTATAATATTGAAGAGAGTTCACAGTTTGTAGTTCATGTGTGGCTGGAAATGCAGTAGCCACAAATGTTTAAAAAAAGGGGGGGGGAAGCATAATCAGTAGAGTGAAATTATACCATCAGCTGTTGTTTCTGAGTTGCATTAAGAGTGTATTCCCACAGTAGATCTTCCTGCAAGATTTTATAGAATTTTGAGGTATCCGAATTTTACACGACACCTGGCACAGTCACAAAATTGCACTTTTCGTTTGTTTTTCTTAGCCCTTCGGCTGAAAAGTTGAGCCTGTACATATCCATGGAATAGCGCAAAGTTCACCTCACAAGTAGGCACCATATTTTGCTGTGCCTCTGAGACCAGAGAGGAATGTGAATCTGCCACCCCCAAAGAGATGCTAGTAGCATCTCATATTCATAAAAGTTGAACAGTATGGCCCAAGCCGTGAGGGCTGGCAGGACATCCCATTTGTCAGAGTAGCATCACAGTTTTTCCTGTTGTTCTCAAGCACTTGTAGTCAGTAGGGAATGGTACATGGGAATGGTTTAGTCATCTCTGGAGCTTCATGACTTCTCTCAGCCTGGTTTTACAGCTGGATTTTATTACACTGCTTGGCAGTGATGAAGTGAGTTAAGCTTTGACAGAGACTATTCATGAATTAGATGTTTCATTATTGTATTTGTGCTTTTGAAGGCAGTTTGTTTTTTCCAGAGTTGTCCATTGTGTATTTTTTGTTTATCCATATAAGGTTTTTTATTTTTTTCCCAAGCTAAAGATATTAAAGCGAGATGAGTATGGATATTTCTTTCAATAAGTAGAGGGGTGTAATGGAAGATACAGAAATGGTAATAAACCCTAGTCAGGTAAAAATGCTGGCACATCTTATTTCATTTAATTCATAAGCAGAAGAAGATAGAGAATTTATTTGACTAAGCCTCTGGTTCAGTGTCCTGATAATATGTTTGGAAAATTGTTCTGAAATTGATGTGTAAGTGACCTTGAAGGTGTCCTATTTAAGTGATAGCTCTTTTTGATGTGAAGTTGTAAGCTTTCCTCCCCTGGCCCCAAATAAAGCAAGCAAAGGAAACTAGCATTGAATTTAAGTCATTTCAAGGCACCTAAGGAAGAATTTCTCCTCAAAACTCAAAATATAAATAAACTGGAAGGTCAAGCATCTAATCTGAGATGTGCCTCTATTTCAGTGCCATTAAGATGATGTTTTATTGAGAAGTCTGCTCTCATGACAGCAGTCCGTGGTGGGACCAGCCCCCAGCCTTGGGACACCTGGGGAGCTGTGATCAGACCCCTGAGAATACCCAGTCCCTATGGTGGATGACATGGCTAGTTCAGGATGCAGCATTCACCCTTTGAATCACATCAGTCATATATGCATGTGTAAACAGACTCCATATTCCTGATATTCACATACATATATGTGATCTATTATGTCTAAATACTAATAAATTCATAAATATTAATATATTCATTTGTGATTTTAAAAATATAAGATACATATGTGTTTATTATTTTCATTTGAGAGTGCGGTGACCAGACGTAAACTTGATTAGCGCCTTTAATTAGTTGAATTTCTCCTCTACCTCTAGTAAATGAAGTTATGTTTATGTTTTGCAGCCTGAGGCAGGACTGGCAAGGGTTCCTGCTCAGACAGGACACCATCCCCAGCCTGGTGTCAAGGTCATGCCCATGTAAGCCATGCTGATGGGCTGTACTTGATTTAATGGCCCTGACAGACCTGAACTACAATTTTACTGTGCATTTAAGTCACATGAGCATCCTTAACTTCAGCTGGGCTGTTGGCTCGCCCAAGACCTCAGAGGTCAGAGGAATCGTAGAATCTTTAAGGTTGGAAAAGACTTCTAAGGTCATCAAGTCCAGTCGTTTAAAATGGGAGTTTCCATATGTACCTGAGCTGAATTTCAAACCAACTGGCCAAGCTTGGTCTAAACCATTTCACGGTGCTGGTTTCTTCTATGAGCAGAAGGGGTTTACAGTCTCTCTGTGCAGTGATTCTGGGCTCACAGCATCAGCAGTGGTCCCTCCTTTGCAAAGAGCCAACAAAGAAATTAAACTTGCCTCTGAAAAACGTGGTGGCATGTCATGTCCAGTATGAATTGTAAACCTGTGCATTATCTACCTACTTATCTATTATGTGCAGATATATTACATTTATTAACGTTGATTGTCCTCGTCACGATTCTGGCTGGTTGTGATGGTCATGATATTGTGTGTGTAATATCATGGTAAAGGGTGTGTTTGCAGGCTAATTCAGTGTCAGTGAAAATAGCATTGCTCAGGATTAGTCTTCTAGTTCTCTTTACTGTGCTCTGGGAACTCAGAAGTAATATTCACCAAAGAAAATGCAGTATGAGGTAGCAGTAAGTTTGTATATTCAAAACATCAGTAAAAGAGAAAAAATTAGAAGCTGAGCCCTAGACAGGAGTTTCACCTGTCTTTTGTTGTCTGACAAGAATGGTTTGTTATGTATGTTTTGTATTTGAACCAGACATAAGAATATTAGGAAGTTGTAGGTTTGTGTAGCCTCACAAAGTTAATATTGCTTTTGGACTTGTTTCTGGGTATGATCTAATCTCCATTTAAGTCAATGGGGATATTTCTTTTTGCTTCAATAGGAAGCAAATAGGAATTGAGTTTGTGTTTTAATGTGCATTAAAACCCACAAAATTTGTCCAATAAAATAAAAACGGGAGGCCACACTTTGCACAGTGGGGGGCCTTAAATGAAGGCATTGAAACAGTGTTTAATCACCAGAGTAAGGAGCCTGATTTTCAAAGCTGCCGGCTGCAAGCAGTGGAGGGGTGAGCAGTAGGTCTCCTTCATGCTTCAGTTGAGTTTGTGGCTGATGTGATACCGCTGTCCATATTCAGAACTGGCCCTGGTGATTTATGGCTTGAGAAGACTTTAAAAAAGGGTGAATATAATGTATGGTTTATTCTGATTCCCACTGGCTTTGGTGGCCCAAGGGTGCTGAATTGGTCTGGCATTAGTGCTCAGGTTCACATTTTCATTACATTGAAACTTCTTAATCCTATGGGTTATATTTACAGTTTACCATTAATAGAAATACTGAAATAAATATCTCCCAAAAGATGTATGCACCCTGCTTTTATATACAGAGTGCTGTTCTGTGTGTAAGACCTAAATAAAGAAGGAAAAAAAAAAAGCATAGAAAGGGTTTTTTATAATGTTACTTTACTTGAAATCATAAATATTTTTCCTTAATTGGGTGTGAAATTCCTGTCTACAAATCATGCCATTTTGGTTGATTTTACGTTAGTTTGTTTGATGAATAATGGGCTTGCAGTATTTTTAAACTTTTCTTGCTTACGATAGCTCTCCATGAAGTTGTCCTTCAAGAACCACATCTGTGCTTAATGCAAGGAATCTGAATTAGCTCTGACATTTGCATTTACACTCAGAAATCTTTCCATGGCTCCCCTGTGCAGCGATATGTGGGGGCAGGATCTGTCCAGAGCTCCAAAGTAGGATCACAGGTAGGCATATGGAAAGCCTTTGTCTTGCTGCAGCCAGAGGAGGTGTTCTTTCTTCCCCCTCTACATTTTAGACAGAGAAAAAAAATTAAAAAGTCATTAATCAACTGTTTTCTTCTAAAGCTACATTTATTTATATTTTTTTTCCCAGCAAGGCAATGCAAACAAGGAGCTTTGACTGATGGCTTGGTGACAACCAAGGTGTTGTGTTTACTGCCATGAGACTCACAGAGTCTTTGATGAGGATCATGAATAATTAGTAGCATTTTGGAATCAGTGATTTTTCCATTTCTTCCTTTGAGGGATGTTACCGAGCCCTGAGTACTTTGCTGTTAGTTGCCATTCCCATTTCTGTCATTTTAATTAGGGGACAAACTAGCTTCTACTTTGTAGCTGGTTTGCACTGAGCCCCTTTGTTTTGAAGCTGGAGGAGGGAGAGGCAGACAGGGGCTCTGGAAATGGGTTTTCAAGAATTTCATATCAGAAGCTGATGTGGCCCTTGGACATATTGAGGGAGTTTGCTGGTTTCCTGAGGTCTATAGTCAGGAAGGTGCGTCCATTACCCATAGTCCTTCAGTCACCCTAAAGTTCATATATTTTTATTGCAGCTTTAACCACTAAACTTTCCATTTGCACTAGCAAGGAACTGGCTTTGGGTGGGAAGGGGCATGTTGCACTCTGGCAGCTGGGAATATCTGAGAGCGTGTTACTGGAGTGTCACCTCCATCCCACACTGTATCTCGTGCTGAGGGCAAGTTCTGCCTTTGCTGCCACTCGTGGGTCAGGCTCTAGGAATAAGTAGGCCATTCACCTTATCTGACCTTTTCTGATTGCCAAGTCCAAGATGCATGTTCGTGCAATTAGCTCATACTCCTGAAAAATGTTGAGGAGAACAAGCAACATCGTTGAGGCTGTTCCCACTTGTCAGCTGAGCTGATGGTATTAAGCGAAATGTAGCCCTGTGAAACCACTGCAGTATTTTGAAAAAGAGATAACTAAGGATTTTCATGTAGTATTTCTGTGTGATAGAAGTTTTTGAAAGAGTAGCAGATACTTCCTAGTCAGTCCTCTTTCTCCAAATCTTGTTCATCGTTTGCTGAGAATATGACTACTTACACTGGCAACTTTTATCACACAGGCTACTGAGTCACTCAGCAAAATCTCACGCTACATTAGTTTTTGCAGCTAAGCCAATAAGTTGGGTAGAAGAATAGGTTATATTGTAATGTCCCAGTACCAACGTGCCAAATAATGGGAGATTCTGGCCTGTCCCTCACAAGCAGTTGCTCCTGCCAGATATCCTCTGTGTTCAGTATTTGCACTCTCCTTTTTCTGCCATTGACTTCCAGCCATCAGACCTCGGTTTGCTTTTCTCAGCTAGATTAAAGAGCTTTGTAACTTTCTTCTGACTGTTCCATGCACAGCTTCTTACAGACCACCAAGTTGTCTTTTAATCTTGCCTTGAAAAAACTAAACAGAATTGAACCCCTTTCAATGTTTGTGCTATTGAAGGTATTAATGAAAGATGATCTGACTTTTAGGAGGAACGTATGTGTGTAGCAGATATCCATGGCGATTGGCACCTCTGTAAACACCCGGGTTCACAGCTCCAGTAAACATTCTCTTAAAGAGCTGTGGCAGGTCCATCCATCACACTGCGTATATACATAGTACTGTCAAATGTGTAAAGTAAACAAACAGGGGCCAAAAAAGAGGTGATGAAAGAAATAATGCTTTTCTCTAATGCCTTTTTGTTTTAAGAGCCTCTTGGGTTTCTCATCACTATAGTAAATGCATAACTTTCAGATAATTTTTGAGTGGACCACATAATTTGAAGTGGTCTGCTGACAGATGTGCAGCAAATCAGTGGGAGAGAAAAGAGGGAAATCCAGATTCTTTGTTCACTTTAAGAGCCACTAGTTTCTTACTCCTTTTTTTTTTTTTTGACCTTCATCCTTCATAATGCAGCGTTTCATTGTGTCCAATCGCAGGAGCCATACGGAAAAAATTATCCTATTATTTTCTTAGGGAAAGAGGGAAAACAAGCCTCAGAGAGAAACAAGCACACAACCTTCACATTACTGGCACATTACCAAGCCCAAGGGCTGCACTTAATTTACATATAAATGTGCCTAGGATTTTAATCAGCAACTAATGCACTCTGCTGTTATTTTTCACTTACAGTGTTCGCAATGTATGTGGTGTCTGGTGAATTGCATGGGGCATATGTACTTGGAGGAATGCAGTGACAAGCATAATATCGGTGGCACCACTTTTTGGATTGGTGGCTAGCTTCTTTTCTGAGGCTGCCCCGGGCCTGAGGTAGTTTTGGCTCCAGACCTTCAGGGACTCATCAAAATCTGACCAAGGGCAACATAAAGAGCTGGCTCAAGGACTGCTTGGTTGGTTTTCAGCTGTCCAATGTAGAAATGCAGTAGTGCCTCTGTAGTGTAGTGTCTCAGTGGACAGGAACACCTGTTTTTTCTGTCTTGTTCAGAACTGTGTCTGCAAAATCTTGGGACTTTTTAGTTTTTAGCCACTTTGGAATTTTCAGGATTTCTGCTGGCATTTCTTCTTACTTCTTGATTTGTTTAGCTCAGGTGTCCTTACTTCGTTTATGTTTCTCTTCTAATTAGCAGGCAGCTGCAAAGAGTGCACCACAAAAGCTGTCCAAGAGAAGCCTTAGAGCTTCTCCCAAAAGCCTGTTCTCCCCTCTGCTCTCCTGATACTGAAAACAAAATTTTGTCTTTCTGTAGTATCTGTTAATATTTATAAGCTTTGAAGTAAGTGATGTGTTTTCTGAATTTATTGTGATCCTATTCCCATCTTATCCCAAAGGGTATTCCCATCCTTTTCCATACTTGCACTCAGCTAAAGTGAGTGAGAACATACCTGTGGATTCCCAGGGAATTTTTTGCAGCTCCTGATGCCAGCTCTATCAGCCTCTTTGCATTCATGCTATAGCAATGAAGAAGCAGTGCTGATGATCAAGTGTCATCATTAGTCTTAAGGGGTTAACACCTCATATGAAGATGATATTTGAAATCCATCTGGAAAGTGTCAGCCATACCTACGTTAAATATTTGGGCAGCATGTGTGTTCTTCAGGGTACTAGCTTTATACCCATATGTGGGTATACAGCAAGGAGGCATTTTGTGCAGAACATTCAAGAGTGTGGTGGAAGGTGCTCCCAGGGGGATGGAAAGGTTTCCATGTGGAAAACCTGAAAGGGAACAAAAGCCTTATTATTTATCAGGCTGCTGTGTAGTGTTGACAGGTGAAATGATAAGACTTATTGAGGAAAAGGAATTCATTTATATCTGGGACCTTTTAATAAATCTAAAGTAAAAAGAAGAACCAGTGTAGCAGACCTGTTGGTAGTTGTTAATGCTTGTTCAATGATCCTTTCCTTCTGAAGTACAGAAATGAAAAGTAACTGTCGCCAGGAGTTATAAAATTAAGGAATGACTCAGAAGATAGATTTATTATCACCTCAGTATAACTGAAATTCAGCTTCATAAACATAGTTTAATCTGCTAAAACCTTCTCTGCTCTCACTGGGGGGAAACCCTACTTATTTCAAATTTTGTTTAAAGATCTAAAATAATATTCATCTTCTGAATAAATCATAATTTCTGAGATCACTAGTATTCATCCTTTTTGCCTTGTTCTTGACCATGCAGGTTTTAATTTATTTATTTATTACCATGGGGTGTCATTTGTTATGGGCTCTTCTCCCCCCTCTGATGTAATTTCTCTTCTGGACTTCTAGGCCTTTTCATCACAGTTCACTACATATTTCACCTATGTTTCTGCAGAAACTCATTACATAGCACAGGCTGCTGCCAACAAGAATATTTAGAATACACTCTGCTTTTGTCCTCCAGTGCTGCACTGCTCACCTTCATTGGGTGAATAACACACCTGAGACAGAAAGACATGGATCTGAGGTTACTAGAAAAAGACCTAAGCCCATACATGACCGGAGTCAGTACTGCTCCTTTCCCCTTCCTCTCTTACATGGCTCATCAAATGAGCATTAAAAGACATAATTAAAAAATCCAAAACTTTAAAAAGTTACAAAATTTAAAAAAAAAATGTATGCTGTAAGACAAGGGCAAATACATGCCTGTAGCTGTGTGGTGGGTTGTGTGCTGCCTTTAAAACTTTTCTAACACTTCAAGCTGTCATGGAAATAGTGCAATCTGATCCTTAAAAAAAAAAAAATGAAATCCAAAGAGACACACAACTCCCTTATTAGTGCTGACCTTAGAGCACCTCTGTCCTTAATGATTAACTGACAGTTTTGTTCTAAGTAGCATCAAACACATCTGAGACTAAATTCAGGTTTCTTGTTTTCCTGTTTTGCTCTGCAATTTCTCTGTCATTTTCCGCCTACTATTGACATGACTTGATGTTCCACAGCCTGTCCTTTTGAGTATTTCTAAAGCTGGACATCCACTGCAATAATGTGTCTTTAAAGATTTAATAATGCTGTATTGGGAGAGGAGAATGTTCTTGTTGTATGTGTCACAGAAGTGGTAGGAAAGTGCATTTGCTTATTTTGTGCTGGTGTGATTGTATGGTGCTGGTGTATTTGGTCCTCTGTACATTCAGGTTCAATGCTTAAGCCAGTGAAGGTTTGGACTACACCAATACGAGCAGTTCTTAGAGTGGCAGGAAGAGTTTCTGGTTCATCATAAAATCAGAATGGTTTGGGTAGAAAAGGACCTGAAAGATCATCTGGTTCCAACCAGACACAAACCAGGTGTTCATGTCAGGAGGAGGATGGATTTCTGTATCAGGCAGAAATGAGGTGGGTAGGAGTTCTTTGTGGCAGGAACTGTGCAGGAACAGGGGTGGTACTTGGACCCCTCTCTGTGGCTCTGTTATACATAAGCACACTTTCTCTTGTGGTTTCTTAGGACCAGGTAGGAAACCAGCTGATATATATGTATATGTAATATAAACATATACATGTAATGCATATATGTGTGTGTGTGTATGTATATATATATGTAAAGTATATATGTAGCATATATATGTAATATTTTCTTACACCAGTAGGTAAAGTGGCCAAGCTCTTCCTTCCTCTGATAAAAGAAGATATGCTCGCTGTCTAAGGGCCAAGGTTTAAGGGCTACTGTGTGAGCTTTTGTTTGCCTATTATCCAGGATTTTGGCATTGTGTAGTGAGCAATCTCATTATTAAATTTACCGTCTATTTTCTGAACTTGAATGGATTCATTTTAAACTGCCACCTATGCTTTCTTCTTCAGCACAGGCATAGACAGGAGCTTGAAAACAAAAGCCACTTTTTTTTTGCAATTCATTGTCAACAGTTGTATCTTTCCCTACCAAGGTTTATACAAGTTTGCATCACAAGCAGAAAATGATGGTGTTTCTTCTGTTACTCTGCCAGCTGCAGTTCTAGCAAAGAATTGATATTAGGACATTTATGAAGAGCCACTGTTTTACCTTCTCTCCCTCAGTTTCTGGGGACAAAGTACTTGAGCTGTCTTCACAAAACAGTTCCTGAGCTCAAGTTTCTGTTTTCGTTTTTTCCACAACTTGAATTTTTCTAAGGGTGGAGCTTCTTTTTATATGCTGAACACACTTCTGTAGCACAGACAAATCAAAAGAGATGTTATGTTTCATTGATTCAGTTCCTGACATCCTCTGCTTGCTGTTTTTCTGCAGGAATTATCTACACAGCGGATATTCTTGACCGGGAGACAACCAAATCCTACTGGTTGACAGTGTATGCGACTGATCATGGTGTTGTCCCACTCTACACTACCATTGAAGTCTACATTGAAGTGGAGGACGTGAATGACAATGCCCCTCTCACCTCTGAGCCTATCTATTACCCAGTCGTCATGGAAAACTCCCCAAAGGATGTATCTGTCATTCAGATCCAAGCTCAGGACCCTGACTCCAGCACTAATGAAAAACTGACTTACCGGATTACAAGTGGAAATCCCCAGAACTTCTTTGTGATCAATCCCAAAACAGGTAACAAAGTCCTGCTGCCTCAGGGTGGTGGAGAATGCAATTTACGTATTTATCAGCTTGCTCCCCTTCAGGATCCACTGGTGTTACATTGCTTTCCAAACCTCTGTTTTCTGGTTGCCTAAGAGACTAAAGCATCTTGTATGTGTGTAAAGCATTCTCTTTTGCATTGGTACAGGAAAGCACTGGCAGGTGGTGTGCTGCAGATGTGCTGCTGCAGCAATCGCTCTTCCATGGGTCACTGGCTGTTGCCTCTTCCCTGCATCTGTAGGGATGAGACTTTTCTACACTGAGTCTGCAGAGCAATGCTAGGAAGCAGATCCAAGCTGCTGCAAGTTACAGAGCAGTGTTTCTTCCTTTATAAGCTGGTATAGCACTGTTGAAGTGAGTAGCATGATAGTTGTCCAGCACATGTAATTAGGCTCTGCATTACTGTAGCTGAATATAATTCTACAGCATGTTTTATACAAAAAGACCGTTTAGTTGACCTAAAAGTCCCTCTGGCCTTAAAAAGAAGAAAAAAATCTATGTGTTTGCATTGATTTGTAGCAGCGGGGGAAGTATCCTGTGGGTGCAGTGTTGCAGATATGATGATTGGTTTAAGTTAAAGTACTGTTGTTGCCTGGCAGTGGAGCATTGCGCCCATGCAGACCAGCTCTGCAGATCTGTGCCCTTGGTGTGTTTGCTGAACAAGGCTGGTAAAGAAATTGCCTCAGGAGATGTAACCTGAGGTTGTGGGTGCTTTGCTGGGTGCCCACCTGTCCCTGGCAGCAGATGTTCCTCACTCCAGCGTGTACCCAGCTGTTTCTCACTTACTGGGCTGGTGGGGACGCTCCAGCATGATCTGGAGCTAGAGACTCAAGGGGGTCTTTTGCAGAAATATGCCGATCTTTATGAAAGTAGGTCAGATGATTCACACAGTGCTCCAACTGGTTGTCATGCTCCTAGTTTTGATCAGGGGTTTTGATTATTTTTTTTAAGTTTATTTATATCTGCTGCAAATTTCTAAGCAGCTAGAAAACCAGAAGGAATAGACCTGGGAGGGAATATTTTTAATTTTGTGCAGGGAAATGATGTTCACTAAATAGATTTTCAACATTTGGCTGGGCAATCCTGTTGCAATGTGTGGCATAAGAAGGGGTCAGGATCTTCTCAGGCGTAAGCCCAGGTGAAGAATTATGGAGCAGATATAATCACTGTGTTCAATCTGCTGAGCCCTAAGGCACATATCTCACTTATTTTTAACACTTGGAATGGCCGAAGATGCTCTTCCATCTGCACCCCTTCTCCCCCTCCCCACCCCATAAATCCCATCTGGGCAAAGTAGCATAGTTAAGACTCACAGTGTTTAATGCTCGTGCTTCCCTTCCATCGGCTCCTCCCACAGAGCAATCTGCTCAGCACAGCTCTGCTTACCCACATGGCAGTCAGGGTGAGCCCATGACAAGGACCAGAGCTGGGCACACTGCAGCCCTGCAGCACCCTAGCCTGGTGGCACACCCTATGGCTTGGCTCTTTGTCCCTCTGGAGAGCGTCAGGGATGCTTTTCCTTAACAATGAGATCTTCATTCTCACAGTTAACACTGAAGATGGTTAATCTTCATTTGCACTGTGGAAATTGCTGTCTGAGAACTTTAAGGCTGCAGGATGAGGAACTTACTGCTTAGGCAACTGCTGAAGGGCCCCCTTTGTGCTAGGTGAGCATCCTGGCTGGTGACTGGCTGTGATTTGTCATAGAGGGGATAAAGCATTCCCTTCTATCCAGTTTGGTGCCAGGCACGGAGCAGAGAACTGAGCAAGGTGGCCTCTTTGAGTGTGTTTTTGCCTTTGAAAGTGAGCCTGACAGAGTGTGTGTGCACAGAGATGCCTTGCCCCAAAGGGAAGTGCCCAGGCATTGACATTAGGAGGCTTTCTCCTGATGGGATGTTGATGTCCAAAGGAAAAAGCATAATGGATTTTCCTAGAGAGTGCCCCTGGAGGTCTCTGGCCAGGCTCCTTTCAGCCATCTCCCCACAGTTGCACTAGTTTCTCTAAGACAGTAATTTCCACTCCACTTGTTCTGTACAGGAGACTTCTGTACACACGGGAGAAGTTCCTAGTATGCCAGACCCGTACGCTTGCTGGGATTCAGCACAGCAGTAACTCATGTAGAGCTTTGCACAGCAGCTCTAAATGCGACAGCATGCTGTATAATTAAGATGAAAAGGTTTAACATGAACCCAAATATGCTGCGATTGCAGTGTATGTAGGCTGAATGGGCATGCTCCTGCTGTCAGGGGAGAACAGTCATTCAAGAAAGGGGATCTTTTATTTTCTGTGTCACTTTGGAAGTTTAAAGCTGCCAGCAAAATGACATCTCACTCCTGTGAGTAATCCATTCCTGAGAGGCAACATGAAGGCAAAATCCTGCATTTTTTACATCCTTTGATGGGAAGCAGGAGAAGTTGTTCTTGACTAGAGACAGAGAGTTTGCTGGAGCATAGGGATGTTCTCAATTGTCTTTGGAGCTCAGCAGTGACTGTGTTTGCCTTCCTCTGGAATCTGCCTTATAGGTCATGGAAGTCAGGCAGGTTTCTGGAGGTACATGTAGCACTGCATGTGTTGCCACCTGATCAAGGCACCAAGCAGGGACATAGGGAGTCCAGGTTTTGTTCTCTATTCTGATACAGGATCACGATTGCAGCCAAATATTACACTCTTGATTGATTATCTGGATTGCAGAAGCAACAATACTCCTTGTATGCCATGTCTGTAGGTAGAAGAAACTTCTTAGTAGACAACTTGCCACTTCCTACATTTTTATAGACTGGCACAGCTCGCGGTGGCTATTTTAGGTAGTCAAACTGCAAGCGTATCACATACATTTGGATCTGTTTGCAGGCCGTCTTCAGACCTGTCACGATTATTACTTACAATTTACTCTGTGCGTTTGAGAGAGAGGAAGAGTTGTTCCTGCAGGAGTGAAGGGCTGCTAAAAAGCTGCTAGTAGCAAGACTTAGGCTCCAAAGTCACCCTGGGCAGCTCATGCTCTCGCTAGAGTCTGACTCTGCCTCAGGAGCACAAGTACAAGTGGGAGGCAAGGGGTCTCCTCTTCAGGCTTGGGGTTTATATGGGTGCTCTGAGGAGGAGGACTGGAACATGAGCCACCCTCCTGTGTGCCGCTGGCTTTATATGGAAAGGCAATGTGGGCAACCTCCCATGAAGGCCTTTTTTTTCTCACCTTGATATTTTTTCTCAAATACAGCCAAGCATCAGTTTGCGCCTTGGTCTGCGCTTTTATCTCATGAGCTGATATTCATAGGTACAAGTATTAAGTGAATAATGTAGCACATGAGTACGTGTGAAACCTTAAATCATTCACGCTGGAGAACAAGGCAGCCTTGTTCTGCAAACTGGTGGAGACTGCTGCCAAAGTGTAGCAGGTCCAAGAGCAAACTGGGATTTTTCTTTATAGTGGGCAAGAGGAATATATTGCAAAGCACATTTTTGTGAGAGGGGTAAGAAACATATTTTTCAAATAGTTGAGATAACTCTAGGGGTTACATGACTACAGAGAAAGGCATTCCTCCGTGCTTTTGTTTCCCAGCTCTGTGTACACACGGCAGCAGTGGAGGCATTCTTGGAGCTCAGCATCTTCAGCAGCTGGGTGTCAGCCTAAACCTTGGTGTGGCTGCTGGGAGAGCCAGGGGTTTCCCTCTTAGCTTGCATTTTGTGTCTGGGAGGGCTTAGGGTTGCTTTGACAGAGCACAGTGTCACAGGGCTGTGCTTCTTTGTGGGCAGTGTGAGATGGGGCCGAGGAGGAGGAAAGCAGAGCTGCTGGCAGAGCAGCTGGGCTGGCCAGATCCCAGGAGTGCCACAGTGGGCCAGAGCCAAGTGAGTTATTTTGGGGTGAGAGGCATGTGGTAAAAGGTAAATAAAACAGAAGATGGAGTTAATAAAAAAATGATTGATTAGAGCTGTAAATTCTTATTTTTATTTCATGTATATGGGTGTTAATTTCACAGCACAGGGGTAATTTATTGCATTGATTTATTATGTTTCTGTGTTCTGAAGAAAACAATGAATTCTAATTCAAATCATTGCATTATTTTGTTTAGTGTTAACATATTTTGAACAAACACAGTAAGCTTCTCTTCAGTCTTATGTAGATTACTTAAGAGATACTTTAACATTCCAACAGACCAAATTTCACTCTTGTGCACATTGTTATTAATTAATTTATTCTAAACTTGTTCTTGTGTGTCTGGAAAATCCTGTTACAACTTGCTTAGTCTCTTTCTGTCACCATTTAAACAGAGACAGACCCCTGACACCCCTGAAACAGAATTTCTGTAGTATATAAGGCAGGATGCACTAGTTTAGAAATAGTGCATGTAGGTCAGTACATCTTTCCAGAGCAGCGATTACTCTGTCTCTGGAAGTTGTCTCTGAACTGTCACATCTGCACCTAGATTTGGAAAGAGACTGGATATTTTCGTGCTGAAGTAGTATTAATATTTATTTAAGCTAATATGGGGTTAGTGAGTGTCAGAATTTAATTGGTATGAATGCTGCTTTTCTCGGTAGGCTGGGCTTTGCTTTCTTTTGCACTCACAAAGCCAGGTGGCCTAGGATCCTGGCTGAATGCCGCATTAGCCATGCCATACTAAAATGGTGCTTCACTCTCCTGCCATACATCCTGATTTTTATGGATGCTTTTGTTTGGTTTGCCCCAAGAAATCCCCACACATCTTTGCTCTCACAGACTGAGACAAATCCAGTGGTCTGCTGCTGCAGGGTGTTCTGGTGGCTGCCAGCAGCATAGCTTCTGGGTGCCCAGTGCCGCTTTTCAGCCCAGAAGTAACAGAAGAATAGAATGATTTGGGTTGGAAGGGACCTTAAAAATCATCTTGTTCCAACTGCCCTGCCACGGGCAAGGACACCCTCCATTAGACCAGGTTGCTCATAAGCCCCATCCAACGTGGCCTTGAACACTTACAGGGATGGGGCATCCACCCCTTCTCTGGGCAGCCTGTTCCAGTGCCTTACCACCCTCACAGTAAAGAATTTCTTTCTAATGTCTAATCTAAACCTACCCTCTGTCAGTTTATAGCTATTACCCCTTTTCCTATCACTACATGCCTTTGTAAAGAGAAGAGGGACCTTGGGCTTTCTTGTAGCCTTCTTTAGGCAGTGGAAGGCTGCTCCAAGGTTTCCCTGGAGCCTTCTCTTCTCCGGGCTGAACAGCTCCAGCGCTCACAGCCTATCTTCATAGGAAAGATGCTTCAGCCCTGTGATCATGGACCTCCTCTGGCCTCACTCCAAGAGGTCCATGTTCTTATGTTGGGGACCCCAAGGCTTGATGCGGTAGATACCATCTGAAGGGGACACACCTTGCTGTGTAAGGCAAACTTCAGTGATGTTAATTATCCAGTTATTTGCATTCCTGCTGAACTGTAGGTAATGCAAAAGGCCATACAGACAAAATGGAAGTGGAGGCAACTTAGTCCCACCCACAGCCTTGCACATCTTTCAGGATTAAACACAAGTTGTATTGGGTAAGGAGAAGGACTAACCTACAACATAGGTTCTATACAACAAAGGGCATTTAAAACCTTCTACCGTGTAATGATTAAAGGTAAAATATGGACCATTTAAAAAGATTAAATAAAATTACTTTTTGATGACATTTCTAAGGGACTTTGAATCAACAGTATTAAGCTAAACTTAGTATTACTTTGGTTCTGTTGTCACTCTGCTCTTGTAAAAGCCGTTTAATGCTACTTTTTTTTTCTTTAAGTCTGTTCTTCAAGAATGCACAATTTTATATGTTCATTCTTGACCAATGATTCTCCCTGCTCTCACCCCAGCATGGAGGTTCAGCTGTGTTACTGACACTGTAGTTGATGCTGTGCATGCTGCTAAAGTCTTAATAAGCTTCCTTTGAAATAAGATCTTCCATGTTTTTTAAATGAAGGCCTCTAGCTTTTTTGTTTCTGTAGTCTAACCTGCGATCTTCCTCCAGGGTGTGGAAGATTTCAGCTACTATAGTGATCAAATCAGAAAATGTATTTAGAATTTTGATGGTGTTGCAGATCATCTCCCTTCCGCTTGGTGCTCCTTCTGAAGGGCATCTCCCACGTGTGTTGTCCACAGAGCCCTTTTTGGCAACTCATATGTGTGATGTAAATCATCTCTGCAGATCATATCCTAGCATGAATAGCTCACTGCTGTTCAGCCTATAAGTGTCCTTGCCCTGTCCAAGACCAGAGAAGACCTTGCAGAGGACGAAAACATTGATTGTAGGGCTCTCCAGTCAAAGGTGAATTTGAAGAATTGGTCTCCCTTTCCATCTGTGGTCTGAACAAAAGCTGACTTCACCAAAAGTTGCAGAGTCCAGCCCAATATATCCATCACTGATATGTAACCATCCATAACTAATACAGATTTTTACAATGTGATTCACCTACTGCATTAGCTGGCTTCCATTCTCTGTAATTTATGTTGTATCAATACACGTTAAATGATCTACTTTCTTTTCTTTCATTTCTCTATTATTTAAAAGTGTGGCTCTAAATTACTTTTTTGTAATATACTCACTGTTAAAAATTGAACTTTGGAGCATTTTAAAAGCTTTAATTTCTGCTTTGGGATGGCTCATTCTTTAATAGATACCATATTTCCAGTGGTTTGATCCCAGGGTTAGAAGCTAGGAAATCAAAGGACTATGGATGTTGGAGTTACGTACTTAATCACAGTGGGACCTAGAAGCCTGCCGTGCACTGTACAGCATGTTAGACAAAGTTCCTGCCTCAAGGAATTTGTCATAATAACAATAATAACAGTTATAATTAAGAAAAAAGAGGAGAAGAAAAACCCAGGGAGAAGTGGATGTAAATCATCAAGTCCATCTACTTGCCAGGGCACGTTTATTCCACAGAGTAAATTTTCAATTAACTCCTGAGCTGCAGCACAGAAGCGACATGAACTCTTCTTTTGACTTTGAGTGAATCATCTCACCTCATTGTTTTTCTTTTTGTGTGTGTAAGTGGAAATATTTTCTTACCTTGTGTGATTGTCCTGTAATTTAATTCACAGTAGACAGTTTGCAGATCAACTACTCTCTGGAAATGCAAGCTATTGATTTTCCAGACATCTTGGTGTTAGTAGGCAGCCATGCACAGTCATGTATTCATAGCATTCCAAAAAAAACCAAAAAAACCCAAAAAAAAAACAAAAGAGGGGAGCGAGCATCACTTCCAAAATGGTAGGATGAAGATGAATATAAAACCTTTTCAGACGAAGTAAGTATAGTCTAGTGGCCAGCCCACTGATTCCACTGAAAATGAGAGAATTTGGGCTCAGTCAACATGTCTCTTCCCTCCTCCCCAGCAGTGATTCCCTTCTTAATCTGTCTGTGTTGTCTGTGGAGGGGATAAAGGTGTGAGCTGTGTCACCTTAGTTGAGAGACAGTAATGCTGCTATTAATAAATAATAAATCCAGTTTTATCATTTCTCTTGAACAGACCTGATTTCTGCTAGCAGTGCGTTTTTATTCATGAACCACTGAATATGGTTGAGATTGCTGGATGTCTCTGGTATCAGGTGCCTCTTTTAAAATGGCATTTAAAGATACAATATTTCTTATAAATGTTATTTCTTTGTAATCAGCAGATTTAAACTTGACTTACAGAAATTTTAATCTTTCTTTAGATCTCCATGATGATGTTTTTAGACCTCTTTCACAGTAAGAAGTTCAAGTATTCCCATTGCTTTTGACAGGACAATTGTGTTCTCACTCATTGAATGTAACACCAGTTTTTAACCTGAACCCCCCATTTTGCTTCAGTGGAAATGTATGTCCGAAGAGCAGCAGCTTGGCAAGGGCCAGTGAATCCAGGTTTGCTGATGGAAAAAGTTACTGTCTGATAATGAACGAGACAGCTCCCTCCTGCCCTGCTCCAGCACCAATTCTGGAACAACAACTATTTTGCCACTAACCTCAGAAATAGACATTTTTGTAGATTACATTACATCAATTGTTGTAGATTACATTACATCAATAATTTATTATATTCAAAAACATCAGAAGAGCATGTCTTCTGCCTATTTAGAAGTAACTTTGTTATCCTGCGAAACTCATTTTTTTTACCCTGTCAGTCAGTCTATAGTTTTTCTATTCATAGAAAATTTCCAGAAGTCACAGATAGGCAGAACTGATAAAGAAATCACCTACCTTTTTAATATGTTGTACTGTTCCTTCACTATTTTGTAATTAGGGATGTTGCATTCACTTCCAGGTAGCCTAATACTCTCATTAGAATTATTATCATGGCAGAAGCACAGCTGAGCTTTCTGGGTGAAACTGTACCACAGGTACTGAGTCACAGCCCTGTTAAGTGTATGGACAATGCATATGCTATTGGTACTTGTCATATCGTGCCATACGTTACTATGATAATATCAGTGAATGCCCCTGGTTACAGTAACTGCTTGTGGTCCAAGTCTGAACTCTGTAAGGAAGGATTAACTGGTGAGTTAGGGATGCTGAGACGTGGAGCCCGTGAGCATTCCTACAGGAGTAGGGGTCTGGAGAGGGAGCTACCAGGGAGGAAAATAAAGCTGTGATGTTAGCCCAGACAAGGTGAAGGCGTGGGGCAGGGAGGTGTTGGGGCTCCTTTTTCCTTTTTATTTCCTACTGCTTTTAAATCAATAAGATAACTCACATTTATCTTTTGCTTGAAAGCCAGTTACTGCACGTGTTTGTGATGTTGGACCTTGCAAATCACAATCAAACAGTGTTGAATCAGCATTTTTCCCTTCTGATTGCAAATAATATTGTCATCTTAGGACAGGCAATTCTTGTGGCTTGAATAGTGTTTCACCTTGTTGTGTGAGCATTTTGCAATATCTGTTTATGGACTGGAAGTTAAAAGAAAGGACTGTAGTTACACTTTACTCTCAGTTAACATCCAATCCTTGGTACAAACAAAGAAGGATGGTGATATTCCCTGTTTATAGAATTAGATTGACCTGTGCTGCATGTGGATATTAAAAAAAAAAAGCATAGCTGGGAAATGGAAGTAAAAAGAGAAGGCAACTGGGAACTCAGATGTGTTTTCACAAGCCATCATGATGTTAGTAATCACCGACAATTATTTCTCCTTTGTCTTCTATCACATAGGAGGTTGTGTTAGCACCTATTAAACCCCCAAAGCCTCATCACCTCACAGTGCATCTAAACCAGTCTGTTAAAAAATTAAGCTTAACAGGGGATTTGTGTTATTTTTCCTCTTTTTTTTCTCTGACTTTGTCTCCATCAGAGTTACACTGTTATAACCAAAGATAATTATTTTCTGTGAAATTATTCTCCCCTTTCTTTCCCTCTTCCCTTTATGTTAATCAATCTTTTTCTTTCCCTGGGAAGACTGACACAACTTCTTTGAAGTTAGTAGTGTTGTTGCCAGTTAAGTGTGTGACCTTATCTGTATAATTGTACAGATCGTGTCGCCATATGTCTTGATGCACAGAGCTTAATTTAACCGGAGACATATATGTATAAAAATAAAGTAGTATCTGGGGGTTAAATATCAGAAGACCCCCCTAATCATAGTTTTCACATTATACAAAGCTTTCTAAAGAGCTCTAAGAGCTCTGAAGTTAGATCTTTAAAGAAGATTCCTACATAGGACTGTGCTCTTGTAATGTTGTTTTTATGTTGATCATCGTGTAGATTCTGCAATGCCTGTGCTTCTTGCCTGTTGTATCTGCTTAGTTTCTCCCCCTGTGATAGCTAAGTCATCCATGCTACTTGGTAAGGTAGAGCAGCACCATTGTTATTTTTTTACAAGCAGGGAACTAATGCAAAGGAAGCAGCTAGCTCATCCTATACCAGTAATAAAAAGTTGGTCTTAGCTTGCTTTCAAAGCCACTGGACACATGTAATTCAAAGCCTTACTGGCATGGATCCAGCCCATCTTGCCCTGATGAATGCAAGGCTGCCTTGGCACCAGTGTTCTCTACCATTTGTGCATAAGTTACCTGGGCATGTGGGAGCCCCAGTAGAACCTATTCCCTATCCTGTTTCCAACTAGCCCACCACTTCCCATCCCTGCTCTTCAGCCCTTCCTTGCCTTGTCTTTCTCTCTTGCCCAAAGGCAAGCCTGGGTTGCCCACAGGAAAGGAAGAATTACCGTTTGCACAGAGACAAGGAGTCTTGGATGGCTCTGTTGAAACCTCCTGGGATATAAGGGCAGAACTGACTATTCTTTTGAGTGGATGAAGAATCCCCCTTTTCCATCAGCCTAATGCAGGTGCACGCCTAAGCATTAGTGCTGATGCTGTTGTGGAGCAAGGAAGCAAACCCAGAGCCCTGAAGTCCCTCACTACCCCTGATAATCATGCCTTTCTTTCTCCGTATTACATTTGCTTGTACTTTCTGTGCAAGAGCATGTTTTCTCATTGCTTCCGTGTGTATATGAGTCAATGTCATGACATGCTGTGGGTTTGTTGCCTTCTAAGAGAAATTTAATGTTTTTGTCAGATGAGTTGCGTGCAAGGAATCTGTGCTGCAGTGATCTATTTATATGGTAATTAGCAAGTAGCTTTGCAGCTCTTAAAGGGATTTGGTTTGAAAACTAAGTATTATTTCCTGAATCTGAACTTACCAAGAGCATATGAACAGCAGTGCACATTCACATTTTTTTTAATGTAGCCACAATACCCAAAAGATAAATGTAAGTCTGCTCTGCAAGAGAATATTTTGGCTTTAATTAATTTTGCTTCCATTCACCATATGCTTGTATTTTCTGACCTTCATTTGAATCACAGACACTATGTAATAAAATGTGCAATATTAAAACAAAAGTTGCTTAAAGAAGCACAAGTACTTATGGTACTGCATTTTCATCTGAATTATATGGTTTGTGCTGTCTGAGAATTTCATCATCTTATCCTAAGAAGATACTATTATGGAAAGATGCTGTCATTACTCAGAGATGTTCAAATTATTTTCATTAACACGAGAACAAGGTGTGGTTTTTTTTAAATCTTTGAAGAAATGTTAGAATCTCATAGTTTTTGTTACTCAGAGAGATCCTTTAGGAGAGGCAACCAGGGATGGAGAATTTTCTCTTTGTTATTCTATGTGTTTGAAGCAGTTCTTGAGATAGGACCTGCGAAGGCACTGCAAATGACACAAAGAATAATTGCTGCTAAATTTAGTTTATTGAGTAGGTGTGAATTAGATTGATTAAACAGAGAATAAACACATACAAGATTACCCAAAGTAGATGCAGGGATGGAAGAAATGTTAGACTGTATTAACAACTTAGATATGTGTGATGCTGAGATATTTTTCATGTGAGTCTATAATTTCTGAGGGGATTTCTCTCAGGTTTTTCATTTCTTTCTTGTAACACTTAATGTAATCCAAACTGATTAAGGAAATGTTATGTATTGAAGGAAAGAAAAACAAGGCAAACACATGCTTAGAATTAACTCTAGAGTAGTCTACTGGAGCAAAGTGCAGCTTTGACTCAATAAGATGCACATGACCTGCATTTGTGTGAAAACCCCTTGGTCTCAGTTGGGTTCACTTGCAGAAGACGGAATCCTTTACAGAAGGATGCACAGCTCAGTGTCAGAGAAGCAAAGAGGCAGGATTTAGATACAGTCCTTGTTTGGTCAGCTGGGTGGAGGGGCTTCACCCCTCACTCTTGAGCTTAGCTCCAATCTGTTGGTGCATCCTCTCCTCCTGCTACCTGGTGTTGAGAAGGAAGGATCTCAAGGACTTTTTATTCATTCAGCCCAGAAGAACAGATTTCCTCTCCACCTCCAAAACTTCTGCTTGAAGATATTGTGCAGAATACCTGGAATTTTATGAGCACCCCCCCCAAGGCAGCAGCCTAACCTCTTTACCTGGCTGTTATCAGCAGAAGTGCAGTACTGAGAAAGTAATTAAAGACTTGATGGGAAGACAAAAATGTCAGAGAAGAAAAAAGTCCTATGTAGAGAGAAATCATTTTTGCTTATAAACAAACATGAATAAAGGAGATGAAAACATGAAGAAAATAATATGTAGTTGGTTGAACTGACTGTATAAAGACAGTTGCATCGCACAGAAAACATTCCATGTTGAAGACTCTTTCACCCATAGATGTGCATGGACTTGGCTTTTGTCATCACGAATGCTCACCCCCACCTCTGATAGTGCCTTTGGGTAAGAAAAAAAGCAATCCAGAATCATATCCTCAGGATAACTGAATTTCAGCACACTGAGTCCCTCAAAAAAAGTAAGAGGGATTGGGGGGGTTGAGTTGGGGTGGGTGTTTCTTGTTTTGTTTTGTTGGGGTTTTTTTGTTTTTGGTTTTTTGTTGGGGTTTGGTTTTTTGGGGGTGCTTTTTGAGTGGTGTGTGGGTTTTGTGGCTTTTTTTTTAGTGCCTTTTTTTTCCTAATTATTTAGTAATTAAAAATAATTCATAGCTAAGAACTCAATTAGGAAAAGCAAAACCTGTGCTGTCTTTTGGTAAGCTGAAACGATGCCTTTTTTTTTTAATATTTCTTGCAATATTGTGGCACCTTTGTAGCTGCAGTCGCGAGGCAGCACCCTACCGTGTTTGGCAGGAAAAGTGGAGTAAAAGATGGTTGCTACATCTAAAAAGCTCGCAGTTGAAGGGTAGCCTGAGACAACAGATGGGAAAAAGCAGATGGAGATGCGTCAGAAAAACCAAGGCGGTATTGATCAGCGCTAAGTTTGTTTCTAGGCACTCTTGGTGTGTGGAGGAGTGCAGATCAGGCTTTTAAAATCAAAGAGTGGGGCAGTTTGGTCTCTTGCTGGCAAGGTGCTGGCATGTCCTTGTATGCCATGGGCTTGGCCCTGGGGCTGCAGCTTCCAGTGTCTTGGAGAGCTGGAAGGGAGAAGGTGCAAGGGATCTGTCCCAAATAGTATAGAGTATATATATATTCTGCATCTGTATCTATAAACAGATTTCCCTCCCTTTCTCTGATGTCTGTACAGATACATTTTTTCCTAATTTTTTTTTTTCAAAATTTCACACAAATTCCAAAGGATTGGTTTTGGTGAGGTTTGAGGAAAGGGGTTTTTTGTCGGTTTTGTGGTTGGTTGATTTGGTTTGGTTTTTTTGCCTTTTTTTTTTTTTTAATTAAAGGATTTTTCAGCAAAAAACATTCAAAGTGCATTTTTTTTTTAATGGCATGTGTATCAGTTTAGGGCTTTTTCCCTAATCTCCTTCTCCATTTTCATGAGAAAAGAAAGACAGTGGCAGTCTTACAATAAAAGGGCTTAACTGCTATTGCATTGGGATATGAGGGCAGAGGCACCTAGGAAGGCTGATATTTTCAAACACGATGTTCAGCTGTGCTCCTGAAAGGTGAAATTCCTTTATATTCTGGAAAAGTTTGCTACTGTTCTCACCATACTTAAATAAAATATCTAATGGAGCATCCGCATCCCTTCCTCGTACACCAGAGCTCAAGGGGGGTTTTGTAGTGGGGGTTTGTAGAAGACACCTGTTGTCTACAGCCAGGATAGGATCCAGGAAGGCCTCTGGGTATGTGAGTTCTCTTTGAAACGATGTGCATATAGGCAAGTGTACCAGAGTTAAGATCTTACATTTTCTTCACCTGTCTCCCTGTGTGGGCAGTGAGACTCACTGTTAAATGATGGAGTCAGACATTTAGAGCAAGATTCTCATCTCTTTTTAAGCATGACTGGATCCTTTGTTAGTCCATCTACTTAAAAGGATCACATCACTGAGGTTCTCAAATGCTTTTTTTTAAAACTAAAATTTGCACTACCTTGCCATGAGGAGCTGAAGAAATTCAAGTCTGTGTAATTTGTCAAGCAAAATTTAAGAGGTTGTGCCTTCATTGTGTGTGCCTACGTGCGGACAGGATTTCTGACAAAGGCTTTCTTTCATCTAAGAGATAAAAGGCATAAAAGACAGTGGAAGGTGAAGTTAGATAAATTCAGACTAGAAATAGTCTTATATTTCTGGCTCAGGATAGTTTTAGCTGTAAAGGTGCTATTCCAGAGTTATAGTCCAGACGCAAGAGGCTGAGCAGTGAAATTCCCTGACGGTTATTATCCAGGAGCACATAAGAGGTGCTCTGATCTGGACTAAAAACCTATTAATGCATAATGAACACAGTGTAAGCCAAAAAGGACCATAGCAGTAGAGGGGCTTTATGGCACAGCTCTGTTGTGCACAAAAAGCTGGGAGGAAAGGCCATGTCTCTTATAGGAATGGATAATATATATTCAAATATAGTGTTATCCTGTGCTTTTCTCCTCTGGACTTCTTGAATACCATTATTGCTTTGCAATGGTATAAATAAATCAACAAAAGAAAAATTTTGTTATGTATATTCCTTGTTGATTCTAACAGGATTAAAATAAGAAAACATTAACACCAACTTGCCTCACATGAGAAACATGATTTTGTTGTTCTATCACAGCTGAAACATTACACACCATATTCCTTTTAGATCACTCTCTCACTGATAGCAGAGTGTAATGGAGCTTTTCAGACTCTTGTTACAAATTTTTGGATTAAAAAGTTTCCTATCTGTTGCAAAACAGCAATAACCACATTCAGTGAGGTGTGGGGTAGGAGTGACTTGTTCTATTTCTGGGGGCATGTAATATTTTATCATCTTGCAGCCTTTCCGCAATTTGGAATGCTGAGAGAAATTAATTTGACTGTTTACAATATTTAATTTTCAATAATTATTCAAGCATATAGAATGAAAGGCATTTACAGTATGTAGTAAATAGATGGATTAGCAATTGTGCATGTAATTAGAAATTACACTTAAAATACAAATGTGTATTTGAATATTCAGTTACCTTTAAAAAGAGAAAAGGTATAAATAAAACTGAGTGCCTTAGAAATTATTTATAGAGTCCATGAAGTGCCCTTCATAAGTGAGTCTTTGCCAAAAATATTCACTAAATTACAATTGTAAGTTGCATATACTTTTTTCCCCCTAAGATAAGACTAAATTGTTTGAATTTGGTCGTTTTTTCATGCTGTTGTGGTTTCAGAATCACTGCAGCATCACTTTTCCCAGCGTCCAAACAGAGACATGCCCTCTCCATCACTGCATCTATGCTGTTAGTGATGTGAAACTGGGCACACCGCGGGGTACTGGCTCCAACCTGGCACGCAGTCTTTGCTGGAGGTCCACCTGAGTCATGACACTTGAGAAATTACTTTGTTAGGACAAGATGAATCTTTCCCAGAAAATGTGGAACTGTCAGGATGTGAAAGTACTCTAAATGAATAACAGCCTGATCTTATTACTTCAGAGTTTATCCTTTCCCCACCTTGCATTGTGTTGCAATCTTTCATCCAGACAAAACTGATTTGTAGGGTAGGTGACAGAGTGACCCCAGGCAAAATCACTAAAAATGTCTGTGAATGATTTTTAGAAGTAACTTTTGAGAATCCATTTTAGATGGCTTTGCAAGTACATACTTCACAGATTTTGGTATGATCTCCTAACATAGCTCCTGGATTGAATGCTTTGTTGCTGTGCACTTGGCCCCTGCACCAGACTGCTTAGGTCTACATCAGAGCTGGTGTAGAACAACTTCTTTTTCTCTGTTAATTTAATAGTTAAAAAACCTCCCAACAAATCACTCTTTTGTCTTGTGGAAACTTTGAAAAAAAAAAAAAAAGGCTATAAATGGGTTGTAACACCTTCAAGGAAAGAGTTTTATCTTGCTCTTAGTGAAGTCAACGGGATTCCTGCCATTGCTGCAGATGGGTGTGGGATTGAACCCTTAGTGATTGTCTGAGTGTGAAATGAGAAAATATATTTAGCTGGGTTCATTTGAAACTATTAGAGACAAATTCTCATCTAGGATAACACTTGGAGCTGATTTCCATGGCCTTTCAGCATATTGACCGTAAGTCATGTCATGAGTATGAAATGTGCCTTGTCCCCATATATATCTCCTCCCTTTAAAGGGATTATGATTTAACGTAGAAAAAAAAAATCAGATCTCTACCCCTCAAAAGTTTACTGGATTTAAGGAATTATTTTAACTTTAAGAAAAAAATAATTCATTGAAAATTGTTCTTTTCCATTTTTTTTACTGTATTGTGTTACAATTTTTTATACTATTTGTTCTATTTGTTGTATTTGTTCTATTCACTACTGTAATGCTGTTCTATGTATTTATTTGTTGCTGAAAGTGATTTTTTTTCCTAGACCTTTCCTACTGGTGCCTTCTAGACCTCAGAGAGCTCCTGCTTGTGGTATTTTCTGGTTTTGAGATGGAAGCAGAGGTTTTGTGGAGTTTTTGCAGTGTGATAGGATACTGAATGAACAGATTCATAGTCTGAATGTCAGAGGATTATTAGACCACCTGCTCTGACCCCCTTCATAGTACATGGTAGAAATTCATGTAATTACACCTACACTGGGATGTCTAACTGGTGTTTGACTAAAGCCTGTATTCCAGGAAGATACCGATTTAAAGGCTACAAGACCCTGATGCTTCTCTCTTGCATTCTTTGAAATGTCTGGCTTAATTTTCATTGAATTTGTCTGCCTCTTCTCTCCAGCCATTGGATTCCATTGTACCTTTCTCTGCTGGAATAAAAAGCCCTTTACTCCCCAATAAGTTTTTCCTGTGCAGGTACTTATGTACATTAATCCAATTATTAAATAATTAAACACAGTATAGTTTTTAATGCAGAGAGAAACAGAAGCACTGAATTAATTAGCACCATATCGTCATTGACTTTTATGTAGGAAAACACAGGCTGTCCTACCTCCATAAACCCATTTGTGGTCACAGTCAAAATGTGACTTCCAAAGTCTTTCCTCCTCAAGTCTCCAGCCTGCAGGAAAAAATAGGGTCAAGTGCAGATGTGGGGGGTATGAAGTAGCTCCAAGGACCTTCTCAACATGAGCAACAGCGGCTGCTGATGCAGCAAAGAAGATGTGCCAGGGTTATCATTCACAGAAATTATTGCTTGTAGTTCTGGCTTCCACGGTAAGATGATTGCTGCTTAATTTCTTTTTCTTGGAGATAGGAAGTGAATGCATATGGCTTATCCATTTGTCATCCACCATGGCTATTCTGCCCTTCTTCAAGGACAAATTACTCCATTGGTTTTATGGCTAGAGATGAATTTTTTTTGGCTTGGGGGCAGTTACCCGTTTTCATGCTTCCTTTACTGTGAAAAGATGGAAAATTTGGTGTTGTGTCTAAACACATAGGAAACATTTAAGGGGTAAGGAACCTAGACAGATGTTAGCTTTCTAAACACCAAAATATATATTTAAAGGAAAAATATGATGAAACCCAAGTTCTGATATTTCCAGAACATACAGCAGATGTGTTTAGAAACTCCCATTTGTTTCCACTCTGCTACCAATGATTTTAGATTTGTGCACATTGCAAGCCAACAGATGTGAGTTTATCAGTTGCAGATGATGAGGAATGTTGTACAGGGCAGAAGAGAAGCAGTCCAGTGTGATCCATCACCTTAGCACTGCAATCAGCACTGGTCTCCATGCTGTCACTTGCTGCTCTCGCATCCAGTTGTGGGCTCTGTCCTATGTACAGAATGGTGCTCTCTTCCTTACCTTCTGAAATAAATCATAGGGAGTTGTCTTTTCGGAAAACAAGGCATCATGGGTCAGGAGTTGGCTTTAACTGACGGAGGAAAGCAGGGGGAGAGCCATGAGTTAGAACTTGGCTCCTGTGAACTCCAGCTACAAGTCAGAACCGCAAGATGTTGCATGGTGTTTGCTCTAGCAAGTTGGCAGTTAATTCACTTGTGTATTAACAATTCCTTGTGAAATATGGGGTAATTAAGACCTGGATTCCCTCCTTAGCTCTGCCATAAGGCTCTTGCACAATCTGGAAATGTCTCTTGGAGTGGATTACCCTGCGTAGAGGTCAGGACTTTGCCCCTGCCAGCTGAGTTCGTGCCATTGGTGCAGGGCTGGTGCCCACACAGGGACAGAAATCCTGACTCAGCCCCCAAGAAGATATTACAACTCCTTAAAGGAATGGGAGTATCAGAAGCACAAAAAGAAAATACATTTTTGTTATTTTCATTTGCCTTCTGGTTTAGGGCAGACTGAACAGATTTCAAATTTCAAATGCATAAATATAGCTTTTTTCTGGGGATTGTTTTCATTTTGTTTCTTGTAAATGAAAGCTGAGTCTCTTGTAATTACAAGAGTCTCAAGACTTTGGATAAAACAGTATCAGGAACGTGATGATAAATCCTTGACAGGACCTGTACCTGACTTCAGTGAAGTTAAGTATATGGTGGCACTTGTGTGCTTGGTGCTTGCAATGAAATTCTCTATCTGAAAGCATGACTTTATGACTGTGAGCAGCAGCAGTAATGATCCCCTTCTTCCTCACAGTGCTCTTGTGTGAGTTATTTCATTACTGCCTGTAATGTGCTTTGAGACCTTGGATTGAAGAGCAGGGTGATTATTATGGTAGTTTAATAATATTGTTTAGAAGGGTGTAATATGCTGCAGCACTGGGATTCATGGAAACATGATCTGCATTCAGTGTAAATGCTCTCCATCACCAAAGTCAAGTTGCAAAGTCACACTTGGCATTACTGCTTCTCTATCTTCAGCAACTCTTGGGGAGCTCAAGGTGCAGCATGGTGATCTTCAAGTCCCCAGCTCTTTGGCAGGACACAGCTTCAGCCCTGGTTGCTCTCCCCCTTCCTCTGTTCTCACTGAGATCTTTGCGTTCAGTGCTCCCTGTTTCGGGACAAGGGGAGTTGCCTCAGGGTAGTGTACCTGTCTTTCACCATTTTCCAGCAGTGCTTGGTTTTATATCACTCCATGCCAAGAGGCAATCCTATTTGCATTATCCCTGCAGGTGAATCCAGTAATATGCAGACTTTTTTGTGACTTCTTTCAGAGGTTTCACTGTGACTTTACTCTTAGGTGGTGATTGCCTATTGCATCTTGGTCTGCTGGCTGTTTGAGAAGGAAGCAATACCTGCTACCATGGGCTTCCACACCAGAAGGAGATGTTCTGGTTTGAGACAACCAGTCAGGGAAAAAAGCGGTGTCTCTGTTTTGGAAGGGAGCGTGGGGATTTGCCTGCCCAGAGTCCAAACCACAGGAGTGATTCCCTGGTACTGGCTGCTGCACGGCCAGCTCTGAGGCAGCTCCTGCTCTCTCTGGAGGTGTGGGGTCTGAGTGCTGCACCAGCTCCCAGGCCTTTCTTTGTGCCCCTGCCAGCCTGCCCAAGAACCTGAGGTCATACCCTGTCACAGAGAGTTTTGCAGATGTTGCAGTATAGCTCAGTATTTGGAGAAAAGAAAATTTCGCAATATCCTTTTTCCATCCAGTTCTATGACCTTTTATATATTATTGCCACTTTCAAGACTATTGTGCTCTTGTGCCTGTTACCTCTTTTTTAACAAAGGCAGATGTAAGGTTATTGAAAAAATACCGTTTTCCACATAAATTGGTGCCTGAATTACTATAGTGTCTGTACTGTAGCATCTTGCTGTTTGTTCTATTGTATTCAGATTTTTACATGCATCTTTAATGCCACAGCATCTAAATACCTTTCAAAAATGCATTAACCAGTCCATTTAACATTTCCAATAAGATACAGACTTGTTCTATATAAGAACTATTATTAATGTACTATTCAATGCTCAAGTTGCATTAGAGCATATATAAACCACAAGCCTTAAAAAACCCCTTCAGAATGCCTCTTTAATAAAAGCACAGAGAGAAACCCTGCCAGAGGGCAGTTTTTCCCATTCTGGCTTTAGTTGGAGGGCATGAACAGCTCTTTGAAGGTCCCAGAAAAAGACTTTTGGGAAGGAATTGCCACAATGTTGTCTCTATTGTCCTCCTCCTGACTCCCATCTCCCACCATTTCTGGGCATCACAGGACAATAGCACGAGAAATCCCTTTACTCTCCCTTCCTTTTCCCTTCTAGCCCCAGTTTAGCAACACTTTCGGTAAAGAGAGGTGTGAAATGATGTATATATTTTGACATACAGCTTGTTTTCATTTTTGTGTGCCCTGGGTCTGGAACAATTAGTCTTGGTCCACACTGGGGCCTCTGAGGGCCATCATAGTATAAATTATGAATGTAGAAAAGCTGGTCACTTCCACGAAAAGAGTCATGAAGGTTTTTTCCCTTACTTGGTCACAGAAAATGAGAAATGACAAGAAGCTTTCAGATTTGGCTTTTCAGATTGATTCCTGACCATATGTGTCATGTGAGACAGATGAATGCAGTTTAATGATAAATTCCAAAGGGAAAGGAAAAATTAAGAGAGATGTGTCTGAAAATCCAACATCTTTGCCAGCCAGCTACATGCTAAAATATAATTTCTGACTGATTATCATCTAGTAACAATTAAACATCTTTAAGCTTTTCAACTTCCTGTGATTTGGTGAAAAAATGAAATTAATGAAAAATGTAAAATAGAATGTGCATCTTTCTGAAGAAGTTACATAGATGTTGAGTGAGAGTTATCAAGGTTTAATTTACATAGCAAATATGGTTATTGCTTAAATTGTTTTTCGGAAGACAGTGTCCAAAGAAAGAATATTCTTCTGATGCTACATAATGATTAGATTTCAAAACCGAGAGGAATACACAGTCAGGAATTGGTGGGTTTTTTAGTTGGCTGTCTGTTATTTTATTTGGGTTTTTTTTTTTTTTTCATTTTCCTGTGTGTTAAAAGAATGCTAATATAATTTTCGCATACTGCTTTAATCACCACTTCTTACTTTTATCATACTAGCCTTAATATATATAGTTGTATTTTTTACAGGTAAACAGGCAATTTCGTATTTGTAAGGACATCAAAAGATTAGACCGTATTTTCTTCATTCTGGACTGGTTTTCCTTGTTCTCAGTTAAAAAGACCAAAACACAAAACAACTTGCCGTGTGGGCTGAAAAGTGATCTGCAGTGACTAATTGTCTGCAAACATAAACCACTTGGGTATTGAAGCAGATAAAATTGCCAGTCATTTTTTAAACCAGGGTCTCAACATTTTTTCACCCCAGATGCTCTGGGCTCTAGCAAGTGCTCTCTATTCAGAAGTCCCTAAAGAGGAACACATAGCCATCTTGAAGAACAGATTGATCAGTTTAAGCTCTTTCTTTAACAGTAAACAAAAGGACTGTACTTTTTGTATATTACGATGATCTCCTGAAATGAGGCTGTGCTGTTTTCCTGAGTCTGCAAGTGTTCAGTTTGCTCCGCCTCTGCTGCAGCTGTCAGTGTATAAATAGGCTGTGTGGGCTTCTCCAGGAGTCTGTGCTGCTGAGAGTCTCGTACGAGATCTGCTGTTGGCTTCAGCCTTCAGCAGCTGTGGGGTGTTTTCCAGGGGATGCATGGCTGGGGCAGGCAGCAGAGCTGGAGTCAGGTGACCACATGTAGCAGGCAAGGGGTGAAAGGAGGGAGGGTGGTGGAGACCTTCCACACAAGCAGCAGCCAGAGGTTTGGAGAAGGAACCATAAAATCCATTGGCTGTTGCAGTAGGTGTTGATCAACTGAATTCCCTAATGCCTCCACAGTGGGAGCCTGTCTAACAAGGGAGAATCTCTGTACCAGCCCCAGGAGGCACCATATATACACGACTTCAGTCCTGCTTGGCACTTTTCTTCCATATTAGCCTCAGCTTTGTCAGACATCTCACAGTAGTTTTCTAACAACAAAACAAATAACTTCACGTTATATTTGCTATCTTAACTTCTGGGTTATAGCCACATGACGTAGCTTCTGCCATTCTCATGTGAAGTGCATATCAAAATTTTGAATCATACACTGCTAAAACTCTTCCAGCCAGTCAGCACTTAACTACGACTATGGGGAGCATTGCATAGCCTGGCTAAATACGGCTGCGTAGGTGTAGGCATAAGGTATGGGCTGAAATCCAAACACTGCGCAAACTACTGTTCTTCAGGCTCCTGGAACCAAAGCTTAACATTTTTAGAAATATGACACAGCAAGTGCCTCAGTTTGGAAGGCCAGGGATGGGACATGGGCAGGAAGACTTGATGGAGGGGAAGGTTTGTTATGGGAGGGAAGGGGAAGCTTTTTGGTCTAATGAACCATACACAAACATCATGGTATAATGCACTTACCAGCACTTTGAATTTGTAGTGGACATAATGCAAGACATCCACCCCAGGCTCAGTTCCCCCCTATTCTGGTGCAAGAGGAAGTTAGTGATGGAGAGGAGCCTGAAGAAGGGGGATGGAGAAATTCTTCATGTTGTGAAGTCAGGGCGTTGTTATTGTTGCCTAAAAACGGCTGAGGAGAAAAAAGACTCCAGGCCAATTTAGTGTCAGAGATGAGATAAGAAGGTAAAGGTTTTAATGAGCCTCCAGTCTCCTAAGAGTATAGTTACACACGCACCCAGAATGCAGGTGTTACAAACTTTTATAATGATTTTCATCCAATCCCTGTGCAGCCACCCCCCGTTTCTGCCCCGTTCTGCCCACGACACGCCTCTTCGGGAATTGAGTCTGGGGGAGTTAGGGACCCCCTCTTCCTCATCTTCATCTTCCTCGATGCATGTGCAGTTCCTGGAGGTTTTCCAAAGCTCTGGTCTTGAAGATCGTTGTGTCTACGTCTGTATCTTCTGGTGGAGCTTTTAGGGTGTTTTCTACAATTCTACCTTGGGAGGAAGACTAAACAGCTACTGGAATTTAGAGGGATTGATATGGGATGGGGTAATAGGGTTTGGGAATGAGTAAACATTAGGCTACAAAGTGTGGGAAAGTACAGCTACATTAAAATCTACATTCATTATACAATTACTTCTAAAATTCTATAAAATTAGAAAAATCCTGATGCTTTAAGGCATCATTATCAAAAGTTATTCAAAAGGAGAAGACAGCTTATCTGCCCACCCTATCTGTTTCGTTGCTAACATTTGTTTATAAATCTTATTCTGGTTAGAGTAACCTCAGTTTCTGAATTCTGCAGGTTGGCAGTGCTGGTAACAGTGAAGCACTGTCCTTTGGGGTTTTCACCGGCTCTGCCTTGGCATGCTGAGAACAATCCTTACATGCTGTTAGAACCTAAATTGACTCTCTAGGTCTGGAGTCCCAGCATCATGCTTCTATTGATCAGAATTACTTCTGGGGTATGAAGAACAAAGTGCACAGCTTCAGAGCACCCTGGGTAGCTTTCCTCAGTGCCACAGTAACTTGTTAGGAGGTGGATTAATGATGAACGCTGCAGCTTTGCATAGTACTTTTGAACAAGATATATAGAGAGACAGTAAAACACAGGAAAGGAAACTCTGTGAGTCATTGGTCATTTTTTATGCTGTCAAGTACCTTCGTACAAATCATGTTCAGTTTGAGCTTCCTTCTGAACAGCCCTTGGATATAATTGGTGAAGATGTCTCTCAAGGCAAGTTTGACAAAAGGGCAAACTTCTCATTTTCCCAGCATTGACACTGACCAAAACATCCTAAAGTCCTTGCAGAGGAGCGGAGCATGATCAATGTCTCAACAACACGGTGAAGGATGTGCACAGCAGAGGCTGCGGTTCCTTCTCAGTCTGTCAGTGTGGTGCCTTGCCACACATGCACACACCACAAAGAACATGCCTACATGCTTTTGCTTCACTTTAAGTATGTGTTTGAGGTTTTTTTCTGCTACGACATCTGGAAATGGGGATCTTTGCAGTTGTATTAGCAGTACACGGTAGTCTGTGCTCTTTATTTCAAGAGATAAGTGTATGTGTGGAGGGGGCGGGGGGGATAACTGTCAAAGCATTTCTCCTCTTCTATTCCTCATAACAGAAGGATAACTCCATCTTTAGGACATTTTAATTAAAATTAATTTATTCCTAGACAGTCTTTTGACACCCAGTGTAAAATTTCATGTTCTCTAAGAAAAACAGAGTTTGTTTAGTGTTCTGTTACAAACTCTGAGTGAGAGAAAATGAGTAATTTCATCATTAAAAGGCATTGATTTTGTGAAAAGTCAGCAATGTCAGAGAATCATAGAATTTTTTAGCTTGGAAAAGACCTTTAAGATCATTGAGTCCAACCATTGGCAGTCAAAAAGATCATTATGTCTCAACATACATAGTACTTTTCCTATTTGCTGCCTTTTTTTGATGAATGGTGTATCTCTATGGCCATCTAGGTTTGGAGAGCAAACTTTCTATAGGTCATTGCTTTTACAGAATCAACTAATTATGTGGCACTTCAGTTCTGAAATGCTAGGACTCTGGATACAAATACAGATGAGATTCAGTGCAGAAAATATAGCATGCATGAAAGGTATGTCATATATTAAACTATTTAATCTTACCATAAAAAAAGAAGGATTTTTGCAAGCATAAGATGAAAGGTTAGAATTGTTTTATATTAAAGGTAACCTGCTAATCTGATGCTGAAATGTCACTAGGGAACAGGTTTTAGCACTTGTAGTTGAATTTTGTGAGAAACAGCTTTGTAAAACTTTTTGTTCAGTGAGACCTCCGAATAGTGGATTACTTTTATATGGAGAAAGAGACATCATACTCTGAATTCACTGCCATACACATTGAAAAGGCAGATGCACACCTTTTCTTATTTGTTGTTATTTTAATCCCTCTTCTTAAATTCAGCTAGGTTCTCTATTTTTACTTTTATTACTGTTACAAGGCAGCAACTGAAGAAACCCTTTATACTGCAGTTGTTGAACTGTTCAAGGAGAGGCACACACTCTTCAATATAAAAGGAATGTCTGAATCTAAGAGATAGTTTGCCTGAGGCTTCCAAGATATTACCCAGGTGCCAGCACATAGAAAGTGCCAGCGACTCCTGGAGAGATACGTACATTGGAAAAGAGTACAAATGTGCATTATTCTCATCTCAAGTTTGCATGAAGATAAAGGAGAGAAGGATCCAATAAAAACAGTTGGGTGAATAAACCAGAGTCTGTTGCTGTAGGTAAGCTTTTTTGGAAAGGAGTGCAGTGTGCTGCGTGCAAGAAGCTGGGTTACACAGGTGACGTTTCTTGTGCAGGCGGCACCATGAGGAAAGTGCATTTTCATATGCATTTTGAGCATATGAAAGAAAGAGGTGTGCTGAACTTCGTTATGAATTCCAGTCACTTCTTCAGTACAAGACAAGATAGACAATGTAATTTGCATGTTAAGTCAATTTACTTATTCCCTATATATTCCACATGTAGGTTAAATATCTTTATTTTTTTCTTCAAATGAAGGTGGGGATCTGTGCAAGACAATGATATCTCTGAGACTGTATTTTAACAAGGTAGCTACATGGTGGAATTATTTTAGATTTGGTTTGGGTTCTGATTTAAGGGAAGTCTTCCCACCTACAGCATCTTTTTCTGTGCTTATATTATTGGACTATTTGAACCAAAATTTACTAATGCGTTTACTCTCAAAGGTAGTCAACCAGAAGTGGTGTTTATAGTTTTTCCCACTGTTGTACATGGTATCTTTTTTATAAGCCTCAGTATCACAAACTTTTTAATTTTTTTTTTTTTTTTTTTTTTAGTAAACCTACTGCTCCAACCCCGAATTCAGTTTTGTATTGCCTAGAGTGTTCAGCTGCACTCTTCAAAAAGATCTCAAAAGATGCTTCCAGGAATTTCGGACTGGTAAACCCAATACAACAATCAGTGAAGATTTTGTAAAGGATACCAGTGTCCCCAAATATACTGGAGTTTCTATAAATGAATTGGATAAATCCAGTTGATAGACCATATTAGCTATAACCTCCTTTCAGGTCATTGTAGCGAGGGAGAAGGTCACCTCTGAGCCTCTTTTTCTCCAGGCTAAACACCCCTCGCTCCCTCAGCTGCTCCTCATCAGACTTGTGCTCCAGACCCTTTTCCAGCTCAATTGCCCTTCTCTGGACATGTTCTTAATGTCTTTGTTGTAGTGAAGGGGCCCAGAACTGAACACACAGTTCGAGGTACAGCATCACCAGTGCCAAGTACAGGGGGCAGTCTCTGCCCTGGTCCTGCTGGCCGTATATTTATGAACCTTACCAAACTCTTTTTTTTTTGTAAGGTAAGAAGAGAGGTTGGAAAGTGTCTGAGAAAAAATGGGAATAACATATACTTTGGCAGATTTCTGTCTCATGTAGTACTTCGTTTGTGTTTAGAATATATGGTTTAGAATAGATGGCAGAGAACATTGGTAAATATATTAATAACTGAAGGTAAGTGTAACTTAAATATTTTCCTTTATTAAAACTCAGAGTTACCATCCTGAGAGTGATTTTTGAATTAGTGGAAGCAACCCCTTCTGTTTTATCTATCTCTGACCACATTTTGAGCTGAAAATAAGCAAGATGATGACATTAAGATCCTAAAAGCAGCAGCAGTGTTCCAGCATGCTGCCATTTTCCTTGTGATTTATGGTTTGCAATCCACCCAGTGGTTTAGAAACAACACAATTCAAAGAGTTGAGTAGCCCACTCCAGAATGAGAGGTGGCAATTACCACTGCCTTTCAGAATGTCTCCAATTATGATATTCTAGTATTATAATTATTAGATGTGTTCCTGAGCACGATTTATTACTTCTTCCAAAGAGCCCTTACAGCATGGGATCATACTTAAAAACCCCAAAGACTGCTGTTTGTGCCTTCTGACTGCATTGCTTCTGCACACAATTAATAGGTTAGTAGGCAGAGAACGGTATGAAATCTTTATTTTGAGGTTATGCTCTGCAACTGTGCTTTATTTTGTTTGATTTTTTTACAACACAGTTCCAAACTCGGAGCAGAATCCATCTTTCATGAAACATCAGGTCATTAAATCCTGTTACTATGTTGTTGTTGTTTTCCTCACATCAGTCATTTTCTCGGCAGCAGCTAAAGAGAAGGCATAGTTTGTATCTTCTGTTGCTAATGACTGTAGAGCTGTTTTGAATCCTAGCCCATTGCATAATATAGGAAAAACCTTATGCATACATGTTAAAAAAAAAAAAGACCTACTTGAAATTTCCAACATAAAACTAATGTGTGAATGAGAATGGGCTGGGTTTTGTTGTTTTTTTTTTTTTTCTGTAGTAAAGTAGTTAATTCTTTTGGTAGCAATAATTATGTCACATTTTTTCAGTAACACATATTAAGTAAGACTGTGTAACCTTTGTGCCCCTTCCCATGTTTCATGGCTTGTATTTGCTGAGTGCTCAGAGCCAGGGCATAAAATAGTAAGTACATTGAACTCAAATGGTAAATATTCAAACTGGAGTGTGCTGCATCAGTAATTAAAATTAATGACACTTGCATTTTAAATGGCTACAGTTGTGTGTCTGTGCTGTTTGGTCATTAGGAGGACGTTCTCTGCCTGAGCACAGCCCCTTGCTGCACCGTGGAGGAGGCTGGGGTCGGGGGGTGGACCTTGGGCTGCATCTTGCCCTGTGTTGATGATGTGCTTGTTCCTTGCTGATGCTGTCTTTGAACTAAGATACACTGAGTGCAAGCAAGAATAAATTTGTGCAAGTGATATACTTTATACACAATGTCACTCTAATGTTCAGCATGATCCCAGTCTATTTATAAGCCATGAAACTGATATAGTGATACTCAATACTGCATGGATTCAGCCAGCTTCTTGTAAGATGAGTAATAAATTTCCGTGATGTTCTTTAACGTCCCTCTTTACAGATGCCTTAAAACCAGTGTCTTATCTACTATGCCTTTTGTAGAAGCACAGTCACAAAAGGACAACTATTTCTGGAATAATTAATTTGTTTATACACCGATCTCACTGCCAGTTTCTTCTTACTGTCTCCTAGAGCAATCCAGTAATGTTTGTATGGTGGCAGACCTTTTGAAATAGTGATTCTTGTATGAATTTATTAGGAAACCAAATTAGTTCATTCATCCCAAATCTACCAAAACTTGTGGTGGGCCTCTTGCTCAGGCACTAGGAAGTTCACAAAATCTGCAGTTTTCACATAATGACTAGAAATCAGCAGTTCAGTTCTCTGACTAGCATTTCTAGCATTAATTTAATAAATCAGTTAGTATTGTATTTTTCCTATACTTAATCTGTCATTTCATAGTAAATAATATGGAATTTAAAATATTATTTATTAACTTTGTAATTGAATTCTAGTTAGCCTCCCAGTGCAATTTGATGCAGGAATAAAATGTAAAATACAAAATGAAATAATAAAAGCAATCTAAAAATAACCCACCACAAATCTAGCATAGCAATGCATAGAACCGCTTTAAAGTGTGTGCAGATTTAATGTACAGTCCTGGTTAGAAAAAAGTTTCCAATTTAGTGTATAGTTACAGTTTAGCTACAATTCAGTGTGTTTTAATGATTACCAACCGCTGGACTGAAACTTACTTTAGGGAAATACCTAAAAAGTACAGCTGCAAAGCAAGATTAGAATTGATTATTTAAATTAATGTTTCCTGCTTGCTGATTTAAATCATGATTAAAATGGGTGATTTAAGTCACTTTTATTTATATCATTTTGTGCATTTTGGAGACTTGCAATCCAAGTTCAGAGACATTATTTCCTATTCCAGAATCACAGAACTGCCTCTAGTAAACCACAATTTAATTTTGGAATCCTCTTGTCTTCACTAGTTACTCAAGAATTTTTTTCTCCCTCTGCTTAAACAAAGTACATTTATATCACAAGTTATCTAATTATTGTTTCCATTGTCCTCTTTATACAACCTACATATTGATTTAATTTTTTTTTGTCTGAAATGTCTTTTGTTTTACTTGTCCCTTGCCACTTCCATGTCACCTTCCTTGACAACTCTTCCCAGCGCTTGGAGGAGGAGGATTTCGATAGATGTAAATACTGCAGCTAGTGTGGTTAACAAATTACTCTCATCAGCAGAGCCTGGTGGTGGACATCAAATGCTCTTGCCTGATTACAATGAAAAATCACCATGAGGGTAGTTTAAAGTTTTCATGATTTCCTTTGCATTTGCAGCAGGGTAGGATCATGCACACGATTGTTCAGTGATAAGTCTATAAAGTGCAGTAATTTTGGTTGTGCCTTCCTTGCCTACGGCTGTCTGTCTGTCTCAAGGTTAAAACATGTGTTAGTATGGTATGATTTCACTTCATGTTAGAACACAGACTTTTATGTTAACTTTTTGGTTTCATTTAAGGGAATAGTCTTATGCTTCTGGGGAGTTCTTGTAGTCATTGCAAACAGAGGCATGAGAACTTTCACTGTAATCTAGAAGTTAATATCCATCAAGCCGTTACTGAAAATTCAAGAGATCATAATGAAATCTTCAGGTTTTTTTGATTATCACTTGCCTAAAGCTTGAAAGAATGAATATGAGAAGCTCTCTAAATGACTTTAAAAGAGATGGAAAATGCACAGATTTTATTCACTCAAACATCCAAGGTTATTTTTTTCCTTTTTTGAACATATGATTTTTCTAATAAGTACATTTGGTGATGTGTAATGCAAAGGGCAATGTAAAATGCCCTGTCCTCTCCTCCTTGTGCTTCTGTTTCAAAGAGCAAAAATTGCACTCCTGGTGTTAAGGATGTTCAGAAGGTTATTGTCTCATCACATATTGTAATTGTGTGGGGCAGTTTCACAGAATGGCTGGAGTTTGGTCCTGAAAGAAGTCTTTTAGTGGGATCCAGCCCTACTGAGTAGTAAATGGAGTCTCCTCAAGAAAAGGGCATTTTTTGAGGGGAAAAAAAAAAGCAAATCCAAAGACTTGCAGCTTAAAGAACGAAGATTATGCTGTCAGTGTCCCTAAATTAACCGAGTGACTGACCTACACTTAAAAGGATTTTTACATTAGTATCAGAAGGGATTTTGTCATTCTCCTTCAGCTAAACAACTTGTGTATCCTCTCATCATCATCATCATCATGGCTAGGCTTCGCGAACGAAGATTTGTGAAGGACTCTACCCACGCTTGCTACAAGCGCGCTGATGGCTAAAAAGACCAATGCGAGATAGACACGTCCGGTTGCAAAAGGCACAGCAGAATGACTCCCCAGGTGGTAC
>VZRE01006762.1:138255-191104 GCA_013396775.1 Cephalopterus ornatus
ACAATCTTAGGGAGGCGGTAGTCCTTCATCCTGGAGACGTGCCCTGCCCAACACAGCTGCATTCACAGTAACATGGCCTCAATACTCATAACCCCTGCCTGTTCAAGAACAGATGTATGATGATGATGATGAAACAACTTGTGTATCCTCTCATACAGCTTTAATAAAAAGAATCCACACTGGAGTCATTCATGTTTCCATCAGGCTCTGCATCAAGAACAAGTGGTCCTGGAAGGAGGTGTAAGTAAAGAAAACCAATCTTGCAGAAGTTAGTGAGAGTGCAGAACTCCTATGCACCTTCTCCAAAACAGGTTTCCTGATAGTGCTTGGGCACAGAAGTCGAGGGTTCACAGTCATGTGCTGTGGTGGAGGAAGAGTGCCTTGGCAAAAGAGGAGAGCTTGTTGCTGGCTTATGCAGCCATGAGCAGGATTTGTTGGGCCTTCATACTACTAACAGGAGCTCCCAAAAAGAAAAAAATAAATTGGTTTTAAAAAGAGGCTAAATAGTTTGTTTTCTTAAAGAGGTTATCAGACAGCTGTTGTATTTGATGAGGTTTCAGTGTATGCTTCTTAAGAAATTTCATGTTGCAGTGAAATGATGAATTAGGTGAGGAATTTGATGTAGTCTTGGAAGAGCGGCCATCAGGTTCAAAAAGGATGGCCAGGAATTATCTTGCTGCACCGGGAAGCAGCACATGGAGGTATTCAGTTCCCTGCATCCTTCTTGCACAGTGAGCCAGCAGCGGGAAGAAGGGTCTCAGATAATATCTCCACAGTGAAGTTAGGAAGGCACAGAAAGGTCCATACCTTCATCCAAGATAATTCAGAATTAACACATAATATTTAAAATGAGAAGGTGAGTTATCTTTCAGTTGCATTAAAAACTGGAAGGTCTTCTGCTGTTTATTGGTCATCTTTCTTTTTTTCTTTCAGCTAGATTTAAACTAAAAATCATCACTCATGTCATTAGTTATGTTACTTATTGCTGCTGAAGATGATTCTCCTGGTTTCATTTTAAAAAAGGACCAAAACCAGTCTGTGTCAGAGCTTTCAAGCTGCTTATGGCATAAGCACAAGTAGGAGGACAGACACATATCTTCATGAAATCTTGGGATCTGCTGAATAAATGGTTCTTCCCAAGTCCATTTTCCAGTGAAGTTACAGCTAGGAAATCTGTTCAGAAGCGCTAACCAACATTTCTGGAGATGTACTGAGCCAATGGGTTGTATTTATTTCCTTTAAGTCATGAGTGTAGCTATTAAAAACTACATCAAGGCAGCTCTTCAGGTTGAGCTTTTCCTAATGAACTTGAGAATAAAAATCCTATTGACTTCCAGTGAAGTTATTTTGGATAAAAATCTCATTATTCGGAACACATTTTCTGTCTGTGTCAGTGATCCAACAGACTTTGTGGGACAGGTGATTCCTTGTCTTTCCTCTTTGCTGGAGAATGAAATGTCAAACTATGTCTTCGAGACATTTTCCTAAGTATTTTCTGCTTGCAGTGGAATTTAGAACTTTGTCTTTTTTTAATGTGGACATAGCAAAAAAACCCCAAAACTTTAATTTTCCCACAATTATGTGTTGTTTTTAACAGTGACTCTCAGCAGAGTCTGAACCTCAGTCACTTGCTTTTCCAAATATCAGTATGAAATATCAGCAGCCTTCCTTCTTATGTTGGGAAATTTGATGGAGTATGGTTTAAAAGGCATGGTTTACTCTTAGGTCCCTGTACTACAGTTTCACAGATTCATATTCAGAAACTCTGGTGATGTGAAGTAGAATTATTTTTTTTAAAAAAAGGTATTTGTTGTTACAATCACTGTTAAACTTGTTAAGATAAAAATGACAAGTAATACCTGGTTTTATGCTTTAGAGAGGAAAGGAACGTAATTCCATGCATTTGATGCAAAGTTAAGAAGACTATTTTCTTCCATGGAGGCAAGTTGTCCATCTGCAAGTACATTGCATCTCCGTGGGAAGCATGCAGCACTAGGCATTGTTGGAAGTATAATATCAGATTACTTTCAGTGAACCACTCATTTCTTTCAAATAACACTGTTACTGTCTTAAAAATTTTACGAGGGAGATAGTATCTAGCAAAGCAGGTAAACTCAGAAAAAAATAATGAAAGGTAAAATATGTGTTACTTAAATTAAAAATAGACATAATTTGGAATGCAAGTCTCATCGTTTATTATAAAACACATGCATCCTCATGGCTTTTGGCTGTGGATATTTAGCAGTCCTTGGGGCTCGCTCCTGACAGAGATCACAAAAGCCATAGTTTGTGAAACAGGAACCAGTTGCATAGAACAGATTATTTTTTTTCTTAATCTGGAATTAATGTTGGAAGTTCTAACCTTACAGCATGTACTTTCCAGTTGTGTTCATAATAGATCTATCAGAGTAGCTGTAATTTTTCTGTGGCAGTGGCTAATAGGATACAAGAAGAGTGGACAGGAATGTATGAATTCACCCTGCTCTTTCATCAAGGATTGTCATTTTGTATATGGCTAATCTCAGTGTGTCTCCATTTTGATTATAGTCAGCAGTTCCAAGCAAGGGAAAGAAAACTGCGGAAACCCGAGAGCCGGACGGAGTTTTGTTTCTTGTTAGTGGAGAAGCTTGGATGTCTATATGTTTATTTAATGGTACCAGTGGCAGAAAATGAACTGTGCTGGCCTTAAAACATCAAGTTGCCTCTGCCCATTACTTCTCTGTTACATGTGCTTGGAGCTCTTAAAATGTGAAGAGTAGAAATGAATGTTCCTGTGAGTAGAGATTCTGATTTGTGTATTATTTTTTAAGTGCTATAGAATACTTCAAGATGAAAGATGATATGTGAATAGCCAGACGAGATTGATTTTTAACCTTAAGCATCAGCCAAAAATACCTTGATTTCCTGGAACCACAGATGTAAGTCTTGGCAGAATCACCTCAGTGTTTATCCTTTCTTGTTACGTGAATTAAAGACTACCCATTTTATTGTGTTTTCTTCGCTTGGAATGAGGTCTTAATGACTGAGATCCCAATCTGATATATGTAGCCATTACACTCCATTACCACTTTCTGTAAGAGTAGAAATTTGCCAAATCACTTTAGAGAGAATTTTGTCGTGCACGATGTGCTGTTTACTAATTGCCTACAGCCTTTGATGCTGTAGTAGCTATCCATCAAAGGAATGCCTCTTCAGCAGCACACATCTCATTGGGTGACCCTGAGTTTCTGATCATCATAATAGTCCCCCTTCTTCCCAAAGGACATGCTCAAAGGTGTCAGGACTACATGTTGTTTCTGAGCTTTCTGGATTCCTCTGCCATATATGGATTCATCATTTTAATTTATTGCTAGTATTACATTATTGATAGATTTCCTGAGGGAAGCTGAAGAAAATGTTCCTAGGGAGTCAAAGGTTTTGTCTAATTAGGAAAACTTACTTTCTAGAGTGTCTAGGAAGTTGTTGGGCTTGCCACACTTCACCTCAATGTGATGCATTAGAGGCAATTTTGGTGAAAAGAAAGGTATATAAAAGGATCCTAGCATGCTGTTCTTACATGACCAGATAATCATATCCCTTGTAGTATCCAGCAGAGTTCCTCGGTGAATGCTGTATTCCCAAGTCATTGTCTCTGAGACCTTGAAAGTTTTAGTGTGGAGTTTTTTCCCCTTTTTTGAAGTAGAGAAAATAACCACGTTTGCATCTCTATGACTTAACCCCTTTAGCCTTGCTATTTCAGACTGTCAGTGTATGATTTTTAAGCTGCTGAGTTTTTTCCTAGGGCTGGTTCAGGTCATCTTTAATGAGATTGATTTTCTAATAGTTTGCTTCAAAGGTCAGAGATAGCCATCAGTGTGTCTTTTCATTTGATACTTTCTGACAAAGGACAGACTAATTTTCACCATTTGCTCAAAGTGGTCTGCAACAGTAAAGCTCCTGTTAGAATATTATTTATGGAACACAAAAGTATTACGAAGTCCAACCTGATTAACTAAAGTGGCTCTTCTCTGTAATCCATTACTCTAAGCTGATGCTTGATAGATGGACGGTTATTACTGTGTTTGTATTTAAAGCAGTTATTTCTCCAGTTATAAATTTGCTGTCAGAGTTATTTCCAGCTGTCTAAAAAGCTAGTGAAACCTTTTTAGAAAACTCTGAGTGTTTTGAAATGTAAAAATATGAAATATGCTCTATGGTCATAAAGAGAAAAAGAAAAAACAGTTAATATGAAAATTAACAGTTCTGTTTAATATCTTTATTGGCAACCTGGATGACAGAATCGAGTGCACCCTCAGTCAGCTAACAGATGACAGCAAGTCCAGCAGGAGTGTTGATGTGATGGAGGGTAGGAAGGCTCTGCAGAGGGATCTGGACAGGCTGGATCAACGGACCACGGCCAGTTGTATGAGGTTCCACAAGGCCAAGTGCTTGGTCCTGCACTTGGGTCACAACAACCCCATACAGTGCTACAGGCTTGGGGAAGAGCGGCTGGAAAACTGTCTGATGGAAAAGGGTGTGCTGGTTGACAGCAGCTGAACATGAGCCAGCAGTGTGTCCAGGACAAGAAGTTCAGTGGCATCGTGGCCTGTATCAGCAACAGTGTGGCCAGCAGGACCAGGGTACTGATTGTCCCCCTGTACTTGGCACTGGTGAGGTCGTCCCTCAAGTCCTCTGTTCAGTTTTGGGCCCCTCACCCCAAGAAAGACATCAAGGTGCTGGAGTGCGTCCAGAGAAAGGCAACGGAGCTGGGGAAGGGTCTAGAGCACAGGTCTGATGAAGAGCAGCTGAGGGAGCTGGGGGTATTTAGCCTGGAAAAAAAGGAGGCTCAGGGAGACCTTCTCATGCTCCACAACAACCTCAGAGGATGTTGTAGCCAGGTGGGGGGTCTCTTCTCCCAAGTCACAAGTGGTGGAGCTGTAAGAAATAGCCTCAAGTTGTGCCAGGGGCGGTTTGGATTGGAAATTAGGAAGAATTTCTTCACAGAAAGGGTTGTCAAGCACTGGAACAGGCCCCCCAAGAAAGTGATTAAGTCACTATTACTGGATGGATTTAAAATATATGTAGATGTGGTACTTAGGAATATGGTTTAATGGTAGACTTGGTAGCCCTGAGTTAATGGTTGGACTCAATGATCCTAGAGGTCTTTTCAACGGAAACAATTCTATGATTCTAAATATAGCCAAAATCTTTCCTAACCACTGATGGTAGAGGAACAACTGTCTGTCACTGGCTATCCTTACTGTAGTTGAAGTATCACTGCAGTAGTGATAGTAGAGTAGTATTATTGTTGGCTGCTGTTTTGTCCTCTCAGAGAGATGTTTGCTGTAAGGAGTAGTGTGAATCAGATTTGTCCTGGAAATTCAATTTCCTTGCACCCCATTTCTGTATGGGAAATTGTTTTTCAGACCTTTCTGCAAGGATGACAAATGCTTTATTTTTTTATTTTATCATTTGATTTTCCTCTGAAGAGCAAATACCACTACCCACCCTGCTAGCAGTATTTAGAAAGATGCATATAGTACACAATAACAGAATGCTTGGTATCACTCCTCTGTACTACATGAATTTCTTTGCCATTTCTGCAAGCTAGGGAGGTGTTTATAAAGCACATTTTTCTCAGAGAAGTAGAAAAAAGAAGTGTCTTAGAAATTTTCTCCTCTCCTTCTTAGACCGCCTCAGTGTCTTAATGTTATCGTCCCAAAACTACATGTCTGAGTCTATGAAGCTGCTAAATTCATAATGTTTGCTGCCTGATGTTTTAGATTCCTCTTTACTTACTTTTTGTTTTATCCCTCTCAGTCCCAAGCATCCTTGCACAGCTTTGTCCAGTGCATCAAAGTTGACTGTGTTCTTGTCTAGCACAGGAGTTCTTATGCTGCCTTTAGTGGGGCTATTTGCAAACCGAAGCACCTGCGTGAACTGGGGTCTCAGGGGTTTTGTATTCAGCATTTCTAGAAATCAAACCATTTACCTAAATGTCTACATAGGCCTTAAAATGCTTGGATTTTAGCCAGGCAACCCAATTAAAAGAGGCTAATCTGGGCATCCTTGTGGAGGCAGACATTCACAGAAGACTCATGTATCTAGATTTCTGCTTAGCTTCTAAAGAATTTGTAAAGCCTTGGAATTAAAGATCCTGATTTTTGCCTGTCTGGAAGACTGGTGGTTAATTGCACCATTTTGTTATCTTTCTAAAATTGAAATACATGTATTTCAGTTTGCAGTGATAAATCTGATAATAAAATCATAATTGGAAAAAAGCAATTTGTTGGAGCAGCAATTAGCAGTGGAAAAACTGCTTTGTTAACTTACAGATGCAGGGTAATGGCTTCTGAATCAAATGGGACTTGGTGAACTCTCTGGTGAAGAGGCTCCTCTTGACACTATTACACATTTTCCTTTTCCCAAGCATTGTTTTCTGTTGCTTATGATCTTTACTTACTTTAATACAATGTTATTCAAATGTCTCTGATACCCTTCTCATCATTATCCAGGCTTTTTCTGTGTAAAGTCAGAAGCAATTACATAGCTCATATTCAGCTGATTTACTGTGTCAAACTCAGTCACCTGCTCTGATGTCTGAATTCAAGAGCCTGATTAAAAATTCAAGTAGTCTGTTGAGCAAGGCTGCTGATCCATGGCTTTGTACTGAGAGCTGTATTCAAACCCCAGTTCTAAAGGCTTCTCTCAGGTGGGGTGCCCAAGGATTGTCCCTGGGCTGTGCAGGTAACTGTTGTCTGGCACTCTTGGACTATAGCAGGTCTCAGTCATCTCTTTCCAAATTTTATGCCATTGCAGGTACCACCATTGTAGGTACCACCATCATTTCTGTTGACATTCCTTCACAAGCCAAAGTCCTAAGTGGATGTCATAGAGTCTTTGACAGTTCTCCTTTTTTTCTAGTAAAAACTCTTCTTGGGAAGAGATTTGGAGTTGAAGTTTTGGGGTTTTTTAATGAAAAATGATGGGGAAACCTGCAGTCCCACTGGGAAACCCTACTATCTGTCTGTTTGAACCAGACTACAAGGTTCAGTTTTCAATAGTGCTGAGTATCCTGTAAATGGCCATTGCAAGTAGCTTAAACCTCAGCTATCCAGCACCGCTGAAATCAGTCCACCTTCTAGGGACCTGCACTGGAAAGGCTGGGTCAGTCTTACCACATGTAAAGATATTTCCTCTGTAGCAGACATTTGATATTACTTAAATGTAGAAACAGCTGCATGGCTTTGGAGTTTCTCCTTTCCAGCCTATATATCATTTAGTCCTTTGGGTTTCTTCGCTCTTGAAATCTCTTTCCCAGGTGTGTGGGAACACTGAAATTGCTGGTTCTTTAGTATGATTAGGGTAACAATACATGGGGTTTTCTTCATGAAGGCAGTAATACCAGTACAGATTCATAGTGAAAATCATTGACATCAGAACATGAATATTTGGTAGCATGTTTACCATAACTTCACTGTTATTGTAAGGTGTTGTCATGTTGTGGTGGCCACCAGACAGCCTTCTGAACAGGGCAAGGTATTAATTTTAAAACTGGTAATGCCTTCCCAGGAGAGGTTTCTCTTCTGCAGTCCAGTACTATGCTCAGCTAAAGGGATAGTGAGTAGAAATCGCAGGAAAACCTAAAATACACATTTTCAAAGGTGTTATTTGGTTCTTAAAGATGCAGTCTTATGCACTTGATTGACGTATTCAGTTTAATGCATTTGAATATTGTATTATGTCTGTCTGGATATTCAGAGACATAAATACCTCTGAAAGTCAACTCTTATCCTAAGTGGCATATTTACTAGGGCAGATATCTACATGACTTTGTTTGTGGGTTTGGGAGGTTCTTATAAGCCTTTCTGTAGTTGCTATTTCTGTCACAAATGTTATTTCTTGGCATTGTTTAATGTCACCCCTAGATAACAGAGTTGAAAGAAATAAGAAAAACAATTCTGAGTATTCATTGTTTAAAATAATGCCCGGTATATTATTTTCAAACAAAAATGTCTGGTTTTCAGAGTCCTTTTAACCCCAAAGTAAAAAGATGAGAGTATTAGCATCAGCTTTCTACATCCTAAATGAGTAAGCAGCGTAAGCCTGACTTGCCACAGAGCCCGGAAGTTTGTAGCCATGAATTTGTGAAATAAGCACAATGTGCTCTTCGTTTGCAATGATAAATACCCCATTTTTGCTGTCTTCTTTGACTACAGGGTTCAGAGCAACTGGAAGTCCAGGCCTTAATGCTTGCTTATTCAACAAGTGTATTTCTGGAGTGCTGTTTTTCTGCAACTGTAAATACTCAAAGAAAAAGATGGTGGTCAGTTGTTGTTGTTGTGAAATGCAGGTGCCTTCTATTGTAATATTATATTTGCTTTCAGGATGCTCTGGAGATTCCTGCTTGAAGTGTTGCCGGGAAAGATGTTTCTAAATACATCCAAACCTCTATATTAAAGAAATATCATGGCAACATTTGTAAGGGAGCCTTATTCTTTTCATCTCTCAAATCACTGATGTCTGCCTTTCCATCAAAAGGTTTGATAGGAGGGACATTTTTGTTGCTATAAATCAAGAACGTTTCCACCACACAGTGATTTTTTATAGCTTGACTTACTCTGTGCTCTGATTTGCTTTTTTGTTTCTGTGGCTGAGTGTACCCCCAGTATTGGGGATTTTTTTTAATTCATTGACCAGCTCCAACCTTGGTAATAAGATAGAGATCTTAAAGATGATGAAGTTCTTTCAAGTGACATAAGGAAAAGTAGTGACAGAAGGGAAGAACAGACAGAGGCAAGTGTTGCAAATTTATGACTGGCTGGACACCAGAAAAGCTGCATGATGGACAGTCAGGTCAAAAGGTGGAAGAGTGCAGATGGGGTTTGAGATATTGTGACCAAGGCCATTTTGCCAGGTTTTCATCTTCTTAGACACCAACATGAATCTAACAAAAGCCGTGAAACCTGAGGGAACTTAGTTCTGCTACTCCTGGATCTAGCTGTTAAGTATGCAGAACAGTGCCACAGGCATGTAGCGTCATTGTAACCCATCACAGTGTTGGTGATACACTTCTGAGTGCTGTGGTATCTCACTTCTGCTCTCAGAGCACCCACTGGGTCCAGTCCAGCTCAGGAGACTGTGATAGTACAGGTCACAGAAGGGTAACACCAGCAGTCATCGTCAATATGGACATAGACATTTAATCTAAAATGTACACAGCTCAGGGCTACTTTTTGGCATACGTGACCATTATTTTTTTTACAATAATGAAGCACATCAGAGTGATGATGACATTATTCATTTACATAAATAGCGGCTTAATTTCATGTTGTTTCTAACAGGCTCAGGACTGGAAACTTAAGTACTTGTACCCAAACCATTCTCAATCAGCGGCACATTGCCACTTTTTGCACTTAGCAGTAAGGGCTAAGAGGAATTTATTTTCTCACCTTTTATTAGATTTGAAATTTCATCAGTCTTCCTAGCAGTGTGTGGGGCGAGGCCACGCTCACGCTTGTGATTCCACCGTAATATCATCCATGAGGTGGCCTGCTTACTGCAATTCCTTTGGATGTGACATGGCAGCTTTAATAAAAGGTAGCAATTTCAGACACATGGTGATGATAGCTTTTGCTTGTGGGCTCTGAGGAGGCATTAAGTGGTAAGGTTTTGGTCTTTTCTTACAGCAAGAAACAATTGTGTCTTAAAAATAGCTTTAATATCAGACACTGGTGAAATGCAAAGCCAGCTTTCAGCAGACTGCAGAACATGGGCTGCTGGTAGCTACAGCTTTTCAATACCACAAAAATATTTGAAATGCAATGTCATAGTTAGATCTCGAGGGCAGGAATTAACTTCTTGACACACACTTCCCTGGTAAGAGTAGGAAAGTGAATGTGATAGGAAGTGTGTAATCAGAAGAGTGTGATTGTTGGTACTTGGCTTGGAGCTCCATGTGGCTGTGGTTGAGGCAGTTCACCAGAGCATGCAAGAGAAAGGTGCTGCAAACCTATGCTGCCTTGGCAGGAGTATGAAGGAGACACCAGGCCATCTCCACTAACACAAAGCTAGATGCATTATTTTATTTTTCCCCAGAGACAGTGGTTGCTTTGCTCTAAAATCATCAGTGGTGACAACTTCCCTGCTCTACTTGTTAGCACGCTAACCAGCAGTCATCCTCCATACCTCCACAATAGCCAAAAGGCCTTGTCATCAATTTGTTTCTACACTGGCATAAATTACACAGGTTGTTCTGCAGATAAAATATATGCCTTCCTGGCTGAATATCATTGGTGCTGCATGCAGGGGTTCCCTGGGGACAGCTTTGAAAAGGTTCAAGGGTATGAATTGGGGGCGAGGGGTGAGCAGTGTCACATGAATGACTTTTTTTGGTGATTTGCATCCTACTCTCAGTCTCAGTTCCCAGCCTTTTCTGCTGCAAAACCCAACAGAAACTGTCTTCTGGAGCCTGCATGGCTATTGCAGTATCATTTCTGCAGGCTTTCATCTGGCCACACCTCTCAACACCATTAGTTAGTGGTGAAAGGTGACACTAATAGATGTGCTAATTGTCTTCAACACCTCTCAAAGCCTGGGCTCACCACTACAGGCTGCTGAAGTCAACACATAAGAAATTTGCCTCTCTTGGGCTGTCAGTGTGAGCCCTTGGAAAGGCTCAAATGACAGCACTGAGAGCCAAGCTGTTCCTGTGAAATCTGGCAGCCAAATGCCTTGGGACACTTCTCTCTCCCTGGTTTTCTTTGAAGTCAAAAGTGATGTCAGGTTCCTCTGGAGAGCACCATGCTGCCTTGCACTCCCTCAGTAGCACTGGAGGCATCTCTCCAGCACTGTCCCGTAAGCGCTGCCATAGGTTATCGCATGTCCAACTGTGTGTGGAGGCCTCCGATTCCCACTCTTGCAGGACCCCTGGAGCTATTACAGCAGTTGGGAAGGGGAGAACAGATATTAGGAAGAACATTTGAGTTTTCATTGCCTGGCCTCATGCAGAGAGCAGCAGCACAAAGGAGCACCATCTGACCAGGCGGTGCCTGTGCAGAAGTGCGAAATTCCTCTTCCTTAGGAGCCCAATCTGTTCCTGCGATGATTATGAGCCTTTCACACTCCCTTTACTCTTGGCTGCTCACAAACGGGATGGGCAGATCCCAAAGCACATGTGTGCCTACTGACCTGATCCCTCGGAGCTGACCCTCCATCTCACTGATGGGAGCTTTGCTCCAGCTCTTCTTGGGCAGAGAAGATCAGGAGTCCTCCAGCGCAGCAGGTGACCTCTTCCAGGAGGGAGGCGAATTTTAAAAAGGTTGGGCTTTCAGTCTAAACTATGGTTAATAAATAAAACACAAAACATCTGAAACTACTTAAGACTGTCAGGGTAGCTTAATTCTTCTCCATGGCCTGGGAAGGCCATTTGACTTTTCACTTCTTGTCAACTGGGCAGTGTGTGGCATCTCTGTGTTCCTCTTGTTATGTTGCGTATCTGCCAAAGGCATTTCTCACTCCTCCTTTGGTGGCAACTGGTACGTTAGCTAAATTCACTCTTTCCAGCAGATGGTGATGCTTCTGCCCCGTCTGTAAGTGTGTTCTGCCTCAACAGCTCCTATCACTCCTGCTCTTCACTCTTACTTGATATTCAGGCTGGAGGCTTCCAAGGCATTTTCTTACATCAGTTTTTATATGACACCTTTTCACTGGACTTGTGATCAAAAGAAAATGTCAGACTCGTTTTCTCAGCAAGTGTCATGGTAATGTAAGAGATCTAGGCTAAACTTTAGGGGAAACTTTTTTACTGTAGGGATAGCTAAGCTGTCCTTTTCAGCGATGAAACATGAAGTGCCATGAAACATCCTCAGGAGTCATAGAATAATAAGAGAATATCTGTAGTAAGAGTAGTAAAGAGAATATCTGTTGGAAACCAAATATTGCTGATCTATCTTTAGTGCCCTGAGATGGGCAAAACTTCTGAAAGTCCTTCTGGTCCTGTCTTCATATTCTCTTATTAAATTTTTTGATTAATGGGTTGTTCTGAACATAACTGTTCATCCTGGATGTGAGTGTCTGAGCCATGAAATGTGTAATCTAAAGGAGGGCATCATAAGGTATGTTTTAGGAGACAGTGATGATTTTCCAAATATGAGATATTGGAGTGTTCCCTCTCTCTCTCTCTCTCTCTCTCTCTCTCTCTCTCTCTCTCTCTCTCTGCTCAGTAGCATAAGACAGTGTGCAAATCAAACCTGAAACTGTGATGCAGATGCAAGGCCTTTTTCTCTGCCTGATGTTAGGGAAGAGTATTTTTTAGGAAGACTGAGATAATATCTGACCTAAGCTGTGTATGAAAATGACTTTTCAAAGACAAGACTTACTGGAATGGGGAGTCTATAAAGGTGGCACTAATAGACCTTGAGAAAGACACTAGAGATTTCCAAGGACAAATGGCCATTTTCATTAGTCAGGAAGCTCCTGGGAAGACTTAAAAAGGAGAGAATCCAGCCTTGCCAGCATCTCTAAAACCTGATTGAAAGAAAGAAGCATTGCTACTGACTCGCTTGCTGTCAAACACTGGATCTCTTGTATTTCCACCAGGCCCAGCAAATAGGGCATCTTTAGTTTTTCTGTGGTAAGGAGTGAGTTCAGACATTCTGAAATGCAGCATATAAATTAATAACTCCTACCCAGCTAGCAAGCTTCTCATTGTTAAATATAAAGAACAGTAGAGTAAATACAAATATTTTCGAGCATGGAGCATTTGTAGGCAACTGAGTATCAGCAGTCGGGCAGCTGATCCTGTGTAAGTATTAAATTTGCTAGTTCTATTCTTGATATAAATGAATACTCAAGTGCATTATTAAATTGGCTTTTATTCCTGGGAAACCCTCTCTGATTTTATAATCAGTGTTTTTTCTGCACTTGTGCTGAAGTGCCCCTGGCTAGAATTTACAAAGAATATTCAAGAGTAACAGGGGTATCTTTCTTTAATTATGTTAATTTTTAATATTATTTATTGTTACTTTATTTTTGTGTTATGTTTTTGCATAAATATATAGTCAAATTGTATAAATACAAATAAAACTATATCTCTGTAGTGTGAATTTTTCCTCCTTTATAGCAGTGTTTGGATCTGGGAAATTGCTTATGTAAATAAGATAACTTTTCACAATCCCAAAAGGTGAAGTTTCCTCATCATCCTTCTGTAAGGATGTGTGTTCTGCACTACAGATAGTTTGCTGAAATGCTGACTTTCATTTACGCGGGGTTTTTTCCTTAAAAAATAGGGTGGTTTCAGTGCCACTAAAAAACTAGCATGAGATGGCCAGTCCTAGATGACAAGTTTCTTGTCCTAATGTGTCTGTTTTGCATTACTGAAGGTAGCACAAGCCGTAAGAGAGGCTTGAGTAAGAATAAAGCCCTTGGACCTGACCTTGAAACATTCCTACTGCTGCACCAGGATGCTCATAGCTTGGGGGCCTATCCACCCCATAATGTTATGGTGCTGTCTTGATCCCTTTTGTAGGGATCCTGGATCAGTTTGCTTGTCGTGTGTAGACACTGTAAGTTGCTATGGGCTGCCTAGTGTTAGATTGCGTTCAGCTGCTTGGGCAGTCTTCCACCTGGTTGTCAGCTCTGCAAGGCTCAGTTTCCATCAAACTCCTGCTGGGACACAAACATAGGTCCTTGCCACTTTCCAGATATTACCTCTGTGTTCATCTGCCCATGGTCTTGGTTTGGGTATAAAATTAATTTGGGCTCAAGAGAAGGTCTGATGCCCCTTTTTGATACAGCTCTCAAGCAGTTGCAGGTGATGAGTTTATTGTGACAATATTCACAGCTCTTGAGTTTTAACTACGATGGAACGAGGCATGTGACAAAGTTAATCAAATCAGTGGTTTGAAGTATTGACAGATTACCAGTACTAAATCATTATATCCAGGCTGTGTGTCCAGGTCAATAATAGTGAGAGTAATAAAATCTGCATATCATGTGGTCGAGCCTTGTGATAAGGTTGTGCTCTTAGAGCATCTGGTTGTATATTTTGAGTGTTAGCAGTTCGATAAATTTTGCTTTATCACATTAAAGTTTTATTTTATATTTTCTTGCTTTACATAAGCATTCTCATTACTCCTGGGAATTTTATTTGCTAAGAATCTGCTATTGTAACTACCACTGAACACAGATTATAAAAGGCGTTAAATTTTACAATTCCCTGACATTTCCTAAAAATTTCTCCTAGTTGGAAACAGTTTCCAGACTTTGTATCCAACAGCTTCTCAGGCATCTGTTTTCAAAACAGCTACATTGCTGGGCCATTTAAGACTACTTAGTGGAATTTATGTCACCTAGTATTTAAAAGCAGTAATAATGATAATTGCATTTGAGGTTGTTCCTCGGGATTCCCTAAATGCTCACTGAACACAAATAAGACCCAATTCAGGCATCTGTACGAGGGTAAAGAATATTCCTCATTGACTGCAAATTTGTGTTGGGGTGCTTAGCAAGCTGTAGAGATCTGCATTGTATGTGCTTGCTTTTGCTTAGAGGGCTCCTGCTCTGTCTCTCTCTGTGAACCATAGATGCAAACCTTGTCCTTGCAGTTCTGCATCTCATTTGAGCTCCCTTTCTAACTCTGCTCTTCTGAAATATCTTTACTTTTCCACTTCACTTTGGATACTGCCTAAGGAACATCTTTCTTCTTTCTGTGTATTCTAAGCCCTATCTTTCTGCCTTGTCACTCCTAGCTTTCTCTCCGAGTATCATATTTGTCCTTTAATTTGAAGCTATAGCAGTGAGAGGAACTCATATTGTGTTTGGAAAAATGTGAGAAAAGGCTAATGTGAACAAATAGTCTTTGTAGACCCTGTCGGCACCAAATGTACTGTGATTCTTTGTTCCCAGTGCAGTACTTGGGATTGTACAGTCACAAGCACACGGTTTGTGAAGGCACGTGAGGATGAAACCGCAGGAGGGTATTGCCAAAGTCACAATAAGCAGTTTCTTAATGCTAACCTTGATGGTTAGGAAAATAGAAGCATGACTGTTCCCTTTGAAATGTAGTTCATCAGCAGAATTCTTCAGTATGTTTTTCACAGTTTCCTCGGAGTTGTCAGTGGCTTTGTATAAGTGAACTGCAAGTAGTCTATAGTATTAAATATTTAATCACAGGTACAGTATATTCATCAGTTTGTAGAGTGAGCTTGTCAGAAGGCTCCTTGTTTTTGTGTTCAAGTCAAATCAGATATTTTTAATGCAAATCTGTTGGGTCTGTTATGTGGACTTAAATTGCTGCTTTGCTTGCAAAATAGAAAACGAAGAAACTAAAGCTGTTAGGGCTATAAATGATTTTGAATACCTTCAGCAAGGATGTAGGATGTTTAGTGAAAAACATAAAAGAGTATAAAAGCCTGTGTTTGACTTGTAAGGCATGTTCATTGCTCATGATAAGCTTTAATCCACCTTTGGTACTTTATTCCTTGTGAAAAAGGTGGCTTTATTTCCCATTAGAAGCACCCTTAGCAAATCTCACATCATAAGGGCTTTTAGAAGTTTTTACTGTTCATTTTTGCAAACACTGAACAATCAGAATTAAAAGTAATGCGAGATAATGAGGCTGTGCTGCTTGTGGCCTCAAGGTATGGAACTTAAGAGGAAACCAGCTAATGAGAATATCCAGAGTTGTACTAGGAAGGATAAGGAGAAAAATATCCAAGAATTGTAAACCCTCATGCTTCAGAGCCAGCCTTAATTGGAAGGGAGTTATGAAGAAACTTTCACAGTGCACAGCATACCTATTTTGATGGCTTCTTGTAACTTCTTCAGAAACGTCTGGTACTCTTCCCTGTTAAAGTGAAGGTGGTGGAGTTAAGAATTGCTCACGGCACTACTCGGATATCATAAATTTAAAGATCGAGATGCCGATTGCACTTTATTTGGCAGCTATATGGAGCATTGGATTTCTGTGTGGATATGAGTTTTCTTAATTAGTCAGTGGAGGAATGATTCCCCTTCCGTGGGGAAAAAATGTATAAAAAAGAGATGGTATAGGACTGGAAGCAGAAAGTCAGATGTATGCTTGAAAACATGGATGTCATAGTGATCAGGATATGTACATATAAAATAGGAAGCAGAAAGCATAAAGAAAGTTGTAATAATATCAGCTCTACCATATATTGTTAAATTAACCCAGTGGTTTAGGATTTCAGCTCAACATTATGTCTGCATTGATCATGACTGGTATTGCTCCATAATTGTCTAGAGTCTTAAGGTTGGCTGGAATGTATTTTAAAAGATTTTTTACCTTGAAGCCTTTTGAAGCAATTTGTCTCGTCTCTGAAAGCTAGGAATGCCTGCTGCTTTCTGTCTTAACCCATGACATGGTTATCTTCATAAAACTGGAGCTAGGGTTTAGCTCAGCCCATCCTTTACTGCTCATTCCTATTACTGTTTCTAAAGCAGGAGCAAGCTGAGGATTTTTATGCACTTTAGATAAATCTGTAGTGAGTTGATAGCAGTGCCGTGCGTACTAATTGGTGATTAAAGCATTGGTAAAATGGGCACACTTGGCCAGCCTGAATAAATCCTTCAGCATAGTATCTCTACAGTAATTTTAGTAATCACTCACCAGGGCAAGAGGTGGCCAAGAACAAACCTGCAGAGGATTGTAACTGTTGTTACATTGCCCTCTGAACAACATGAAACAACAGGGGAAATGAACGACTTGATTTTACCTTGTGATAGAAGATTGTGGCTAGAGCTGGGGGCTGACCATCTGGTCCTCTGCTGCATAGCCTAATAATGAATTGAGAATGCACTCGTTGACCTTTCTTCAAATGAAATTTGTCCCACAATCACAAAGACTTCGTTTCACCTTAATCTGTCTTTTTAAAAGAAATTTTATAACCTTATGACTTCAGGAGAAAAAGGAAAATAGTCTATTAATTGGGAAAGTTTTCCCTTAACTGTTCTTTGCTGGCAACCCTCAGAAGCCTCTTTTGACTGCTTGTAAAGAGTGTTCATCTTTGCTCGATGATTATAGTTACAGTGAGAGTGAGATTGATGCGACAGTAAAAATTAAGAGCATTTGAAAGGGTCAGCACTGAAAATGTCATTAAGATTTTTTGTTTAATTAGCATCGCTTTTGGTTGTAACTCTTATAAGTAACATAAAGTCAAAAATAGACTCTTAGTTTAGGTATTTTGGGTGGGATAAGGACTAGATTCAGAGCTTTGTTGTTTTTGAGAACAGCACTGAACTGATTGGTTTGGTCTCTTTTTTCTATAAAAGCAGTTTGTGCCACCTTCTTTGTCCTGTATCATCTATTCTAAGAAGGAGAAGTGATCTTTGCAACAGAAATTATAGTGAAATATTTTTAGGCAATGGAAAAAATATAATTCCTTATAGTCCACTTTAATAAAGTGTATTAACTCAGGAATTTGTGGGATCACTTTCACAGATATTTTATGGACTTTATCTATGGCTGTTCATAGCAGTGTACAGATCTTCCAGCAATTCACTAAATCTGATTTACTTTAAATTCATGAATCAACATTTTGATAGTTTCCACAGCTGCACTTCTGTGTAATAAAAATCTTCTCTAAATCACTGTATGTGTATATATGCACATGCATATTTTTACATAGGGAATTCCAAGTGTTTTCCTACAAATTACAGGGAAACAAAGAACACATGTAATGCAAGAATGTAAGAATCATAATTTTTTTAAAAAATTCTAAATAATATCTTTTCAGTCTAATCAAATGCAACAACTGCTTATCATTAGACCAGTTATAGCAAGAATCTAGATCACCAGTTTTCTGTAAAGGATCATTAGTAGTACAGTAAAATTATGTTCCCAAGTATCTGTCCTTTCCTCCGATTTCATTTCCATCCTTTAATTAGTAGGGTGAGCTGTCAGCAGCACAGCTCTTTGTGAGAGGAGGATGATACTGATGAGGAGGATTTCCTTCTCCTGTTTTTGATTTACTCAAAATTATTTTTTCTGTGTGGTTCAAAATCACAGTAGTTCATATATTGTGCTCTCCTATTAGTTCACAGGGTTAGTTGTACCACAATTACCTGCTTTTTCTAATCTTCTATACAAACTATGTTTTCTCTTTAGGAGCAGCAAAAGAATCTGCATTTGCACAAAGCTAATTAGGTAACGATGCAACTAAAACAATTTCAAAACCACAAGGAAGACAACAGGCAAATAAACACAGGGAAATTTCACTTTACAGCTGGTCAAATGAGGCAGTAGGCATCTAACTGTAGAGGAAGCAGCAAACACAGCAAAAGTCAAACCCCTCTTGACTTACGTAGGTACAGCAAAAACCAAGCTAAAACATGTTCAAGACCAGACAAGGTCTAACAAGGGTTGGAGTCATGTATAACTCATACATCTAATTATTGTTGTAAAACTTTGAGGTGTGGTACAAGTGCTAGTGTTTACCAACAAGGCTCTGGCTGGGCCAGAGGGCTCCTGTCTGCATGTGGTAGTTTGAGCCCCACCTTTCTCAGGATTGCAGGAGGGTGAGCTTGGGAAGAACTGATTTGCAACAAAAAACAGTTGCAAAATGGAGATGACAGTATTACCGCTCTGCAGCATGATTTACTGACGCTTGAAGAAATCCTTTCAAAGGGAGAACCAGGTTCAATTGCCTTCTGCTCCTGCAAGGCCTCTGACCCAGCTGTCCTGGCCTCCTTGGAAGCATCCTAGCCACCAAGCTGTCTCTCACTTTAGTCGATGGCTCTTGCTGTGCTAAACCCAGACAGAGGCTCCTCCAGCGCAGGGTTTTGTTACAACCCAAACTTCCCGCAGCCAATGGTGCTTGGTGTGCAATAGCTTTCCCATTGGCAGCAGGGCCTCAGTTTCTGAGAATTTGGATTTGAACAGCTCACGCCCCTCTCTTCCCTCAGGGCATAAAGAAGCTTGCAACAGACTGCAGTATGTGTTACTGGGGTCTTGATGGAAATGAAGGCATGGTGAAACACAAATGTTCAAAGAAACGTCCTTCCCTGGCTCTAAAAGAGACTGGCAATGAAACAGGAAGGGTAATAGGAAGGATTATGGCCCCTTTCCATGGATATATTGACATACATTCTGTGGCGTTTTAACAGATTGAAAGCTCCTGAAGCTGGAGTGCAGACAACATGTTCTCAGTAGCAGGCTACCCATGGTTGTATGCATTCATGTTTGGAGCACTTGCACATAAAAAGGTCTATTGCCTTTAAGTTGTTGCACACTGATTACAACATAATCTAATAAAATACAGATGTTCATTTGAGAGGACACTGTCATGAAACAGCAGGACCATTAGGAACCTTAATTCTTTGACAGCCCCTGGTTCTGTCTTAGACAATTCCCTGTTGAAAGTCTTTTCACATTATACTTTCATGCTTGAAGCACACAGTGTTACTTCACTGTTCTGGGCGTGACTGAATATTGCCACACATTTTTAGGGGAAAATGTTTGGAGGGGGTTATGTAGCCCTAGTCCCCTTTCTGTCTTTTGGCTTTGACTCAAGGGACACCTCCTGCTTCCTTTGGGGGAGCTGGTCTGCAAGAGTGACAGTCTGCAGAGAGGGAAGGAGCACAGGCAGCCTCATCCTTCCAGTTCACATTCCAGGTCCAATACTGAAAAGCGGGTGGTTGTTGACAGGGTGTGGATGGTCATAAAATATAATAAAACCAGAGTCTAACTGGAGAATTGAAATAAAACTGCTCTCAGACCGGTGGTAGCAGATGCCATCAAGCTTGTAACAGCTGGAAGGGAGTATGAGCTGAGGGAAGAGGAATATTAGAGATGCTTCCCTTCTGACCAGATCTGCTCTATTACAGCTTGGTTTGATGAGCAATTGCACTGAAGCAGAACGATTTCTGCCTGTCAAAGCTCTGGCCTTAGCACTAATTTTGAATTCCAGAGGAAACTGCGGTAAGTAGGCAAGTGGTAGATTGACATCAATGGAAAATCCTGGAGAATTGACATAGTCATATAATATCAAGTATACTGTGTTGAAGTATCAAGTATTATTGGTTAGGCAAAAATGACAAAGTGGGATGTGTTATGTTTTGTGACTGAACCAAAGCATTTGTATTAAAACAATAGCTTATGTGGTGTTCTGGCTGCTGTATCAATACCCTATTCCCTTTTAATTTGCTCTAAATGTGTCATTTTTAATTTGTTGAGAAGCAGCTGTTCTCTGAACCACTAGAAAGCCAGCAGTTTTGGATTAGCAACATGCCCCATTTGATGCACGGCTTGGTCTCTGTCTTCTCTCTAGCTCAAAGTCCTGTGGAAACTCCACTGAGTTTATCTCAGTCATTTCTCTGAAGCAAATCAGCTTGGCAAAAGAAGTTATATTTTTTGTACTAATCGTGCCATCATCTCTCCTCCAAAGAGATCTCCTGGGGCAAATGCTTGTGAATATATCATTATTTGGCATGCAGATCCATATTTTTTCCTGAAGAACTACAGGAGCCGGTAGGGTATGCATTAACTTTATCCCTTAGTGTTGATAGAAGAAGGAAACTGTTTAAGATCAGTTTAAGATTCTGCTTACATCTGATCCATTTGTTAGGCTACGGGTGCAAATATTTTGAGGTTGGAGAGAGTATTGCAGACTGCACCTTGCTGCACTCCTGTATTTGAATGAGTTGGGCACTGTAACAAGACATAAGTCTTTAAGTACGTGGAAGAGCTGCTGACTCAGCTCTGTGCCAGAACCAAGAGCACATGCTGGGGGTTTGCCCAGGGACCTCTTCCCAGCTTGCAGGCTTAAATACATTTCCAGTCCAAAAAGGGCCATAAGCCTGCAAACATCATCTGGGAACTTGCTTCTTGGGAGAGATTTCCTCAAAAATGGATATGTACAGGAGAGATCCATAACCTGAGGGAGGTTCTCCTCATTCATTGTTGTCAGTCGGGTGCATTTACCCTGTTTGTGTATTTGATCCTGCTGGCTACAGCTACGTGCAACCAAGCTACTGATACTCCTTAACAAAAATTGACACACATGAGCTAGTGTGATACTAGTGATGTTTGACAGCAGTTTGTAAGAAAGGTGTGCTGTTTAAGAGTGATGATAAGAAGTTGTAATTATTAATATTTGTTTTTACTTTTTTTTTTCCCCTAGCCATGGTTGTTAGAGGTTGGCAACCTTACAAAAATATTAATAAAAATAGTATTTAAAAGCAACTAAAGAGTCTTTTAAATTGAAGTTCGGAAAACAGAATCTTCTCTCTCCATACATCTCTAAATTTCCCTTCTTTTACCTTTCCATTCTTAGAGTATTCTGACAGTGATGCACAGGCTCCTACATACAACTGTGGAGATTAACTGATGGGATTTTTGAAGTGAACTGAAAGGAATGCTTGTGTATTTTTGTCATTTTTCTAGCTGTCCCTCTGCCACACTTAGTTAATACTGTCCAAAAAGGGTAAGGAAAAAAAATCACAAGGGCATCAAGGATGCCTCAAGTGCATGAAACATGACTGCTCATTCCATGGTCTTCAGGGAAGAAAAATTATCTGGTGTTGCTTGTGCCTGATGAGTTGCTTGTTTCCTGTGAGTAATCTGTTCATAATTCCCTTTTGGATATGTGGATTCTCTGATCACCACTAAGTCAGCTGAAGTCATGCCACAGCTTGAGCACAGGGAGGCAATAACATGGTCTGCCATCCTTCAGTCACTGCTTGTTTTTATCAGACCCACAGAAACTCAGATAGAGAATTCTCTTCCTGTCAAATAAAGGTTAAAATCAGCTAAGAGAGAAAAAAATGTTATTGGGAGAGAATGACAGGCACACATAATGTGTTCACTTAACTCAGTTCTTTGGAAACAGGGACTGTCTGAGGTTTGCAGCACATCAGCAGATGTAACTTCTGATGGGGGAAGCTGCATTTCACGATTATTCATGAAGTATCATTAAGATGTACATATTTAGGAACTCCCTACCTGCTCCCAGTCTTTGCAGCTCATGAAGCTTTTATGCTGAGTAACTTAGTTCATCCCATCAGGAAAGCGTGATTGCTTTTTTTTTTTTAATAAAGGGGAAGAAGGGTTGCTTCCCAAGTGATATCAACTATACATGGCATTAGAAGGTCAACTATCACTCCTGAAGGTTCACTTAGGAGCCATTTGGCATCCAGCAGAGATCGCAAGAGAGAGGTGTAATGAGCCATATGGGTGGTAAGAATTTTTTTGGGTGAGCTGCTACATGGCTAAGCAGTTATGCCAGCCTGCATTGAGGCACATATCACAAAGCAGTTTGAGAAGGCATTTAAGCACACTTCTAAAGCTAAGCATGTTCTTGAAAACAAGGAGACTAAACCATATGCACGGTGTGTTTCCCTGAATAAAAGCTTGGGAAAAAATCTGAAAACCAGTGACTGCAAAGGTTTAAAAATAATCACCAACTGTAAGTTTAACAGAGCTATGGAAAAGACACATGTTGTAATATTCCTTATATGCGTTGTGTTTCCCTCTTGTTAGAAATACATCCGAAGTCCAGAGGAGGCAGAAGTTTGAGCAAAGGCATCACGGACCACAGGATTTTCCGTGACTCAATGAATTTGGAGTCATCTGTCACTCATGGGTTTGAGTCCTGTCTGTTTGACACATTTTCCCACTCTTGCACAGTATTAAATTTTGCAGCACAAGTTTCCAAACCCATGACCAAAGCAATTTTTTGCCACAGCTGTGGCTCTCAGGTCATGGTGCTGTGATCACAAATCTGCCTGTCATCCAGAAAAACTGGCAAGCTGGCAAAATGAAGCAGCATCAGTACTAATATCCGATCAAATTTGATATTTCAACCTCCAGTGAAAAAATGGACTGTCAACTCAATTATTGTTTGGAGCAAAACACAACAGTACTGTTGGCTGCAAACCATGCCATTATTGGGACAATTGAGTTTTATGCTGGGGAATAAAATATCGTTATCCTTAAGAGTGCCTGTCCGTGTGTACACTGCACTCCAGACCTCCACGTGCCTCCAGCACACAAGTGCCAAGACTGTTTTCCTTAGTGTGTCGTCTGTCATGTTCATATCCAAATGCTTCAAGGACCCCATGCAAAGGGGGCATGAATGATGCTGCATAATTACTGCTCTCCTCAATCGCTGTTATTCCAGAGACAGCATTTGCACCCTACATATATCCCATGGATGAGTTCCTTTCTATTATTTTAATATCTTTTCTTTTTTTTCTTTTTTTTTCCTTTTTAATTTCTTTGTTTTCATCTAAGAAATCATGGAAAAGTTTATATTGAAAGGGACCGTGGAGGTCATCTAGTCCAACTCATGCTGAAAGCTGGGGCACCCAAGTCAGCTTCAATTCAGATGTGATTTGCTTCCACCAGGTACCAAGGGGCTTCTGTAAATAAGAGTGCCTCCATCCTTTCCTTACTGACTCAAGCACTCCTTTGGCCACTGTCATTGCTCTCCCGAGGTCACTGTGGTTAAAAGGCTTATGAGTCCATGTCTGTGGACTCCTACATATGTGGGAATTATGCTGTTTATTGTCCACTCTTCGGTCAGGAAAGAGCATGTTGAAAGCTGATTCTAATTTTCCTAGTAGAGTCATTCCCTGCTCCCATACCAGAGGACTGAGCTACATTCAGTATCTTCAGCTGGTGCAAACTTGTAGTGAAATCCAAGGCCAGAGCATGGTTTCAGAGAGACAAATTGTCTGACACAAGCATGACTTTGTAGCCTTGCACTCTGAATATTGATGTTCTGTACTTGTAGGTTTCTTCTTGCATTTTTCCATCAGTATTGATGGATCCTGCCACTTCATTCCACAAAACTGTGGTCATGAATGATGCAGCTGCAATTGCACCACTAAGACTTCATGATGTTCGTGAAGCATTTTAACCATGTTAAACCCATCTTTCCAACTGTAGTTGGAAACTGTTTCTAGTTTATGCTTCATTGGCATTGCCTGCAAAGATGGGTTTTCCAGGCTCTCCCTATGATGCTGGTAACTCCTACAGGTTTGAGCACCTCCCATAGAAGCCTTGAGAGTCTGCTGAAAAAAAGGCTCCTGAGTCTTTGAGCCTGTCTGCTTCCAGCTCACCCTTCCTAGTGTTTTAGCTCTGGAGACATCCTGCTCCTTAAAATTACTTTTTTGGCCATGGGCCTTCCTTCTGTTCAAGAGTTGACTACATAAGGACACATCATAGCACCAAGGATGTGCTGGTTGTGTATTCCATCACTGCAGCATAGGAAGAGTTTTCTGACTTGATCGCCAGGTTGTCTGATTCATCTCCCTCCTATGATGAATAACCATCACTCCATCAATGAAACAGGTCAATATCTTTGGAGGTATGCAGGAAGGCATGCAGAGGAAGTCCAGCTTTACAGATTCCCATGGAGGAATTGGAGAAGCTTGCATATGAACTCAGGGATACATACATTCGCACCAGTCAGCCCTCATCCAGTTAGTCCCATCCTCTTCCGGAGAACAAGGACAGGAATAGATGTCTGCCACTCATGTCTTGCACAAGCCCAGGGCTGGCAAGCCCCTTATGAGGCTGTGGTCCTCTTTCTGGCCACCTTCTTTTTCCTTCAGTGGTTCCCATGGCCAAAAGAAGGGTGAGACTGTGGTGTTGCACTCTAAAGATAAGGTTGAGACCAGAAGAACTGGGGAAAAAGGGCAGGAAAACAAACAAAAAACCCGTGAAACAACCACAACACAATCCTGTGTTGATTTTGTTTTGATTTGCAGTGCCAAGATACCAGGAGATTCAGTTGGCATTTTGAGATTACAGATCCTGCATGTGCTGGACACGTGCTATTGGGAAGTCATGATAGTCAGGAAAGATTATTGTTTGCACTACCTGTGGAAGAACAGCTGGAGCAGCATTCCCCTCACCTGCCCTCACATCTGCACTCTGTGTATCCTTGTCACTCCAGGCTTACAGGCTGCAATACAGGAAATGCCAAATATAGAACACAGAAAAGACTTTTTCACCCTGAGTGTGGTCAGACACCATAGCAGGTACTCAGAGAGATTGGAGTTTTCATCTTGGGAGATATTCGAAATTCAGCCAGTCCTTGAGCCACCTGATCTTTTTCCCCTGATTTGTGCAGTGAATTGATCTATATGTCCTTCACGTGTCCCTTACTACCTGAATTATACTGTATTTCTCTGACCCTTTAATCATTACAAAAAAATAGGCCATTCTAAGGCAGGGCCTTGTCTGTTTAACAGATGTATCATCTAGGGAAAGGTGAAGGTCTGTCAGAAGTGTTTTATTTTGGTTTGGGATTTTTTGTCTTAATTGAAGATTAGTAAATCAGTAAGTATGTATTTCTCTCACTATGGCAGAAAAGATTTTATGATGCACATAAGCAGTCTCTGTTGCTGCCTGCAAACAGAGAAATTGTCTGATGAAGTCAGAGATGAGAATTACTTCCAAGGATAATGGCTGTTTTTACCATTTTTTCATTTGCTTTTAATATTATCTGTGATATTTCTTCACATTAATATCTGTAAAGATTTTTTTTCAGACTCCACAATATTCAAATAGCAAATAGCTCTGTTGTCATGGTAATCATTACAGAATTAGGCCGCAAAGAGTGACAGTGACTCAGTAGCCAGGTGATACAGGCACTCAACTGGGAAAAGAGAAATCTGTTTTTCAGCCTCTGCTCCCATGAACATACAATTATTTTTTCCCTAATGAAATGGATGCACTGGGAGGGGATGTCTCAGAAAACTCCTGTCAGGTAACTGCAGTATTCCTTTTGGGCTGGATTCAGATCTCTTGTCCTTATACGGAAAGAGAAGGGAATTTCAGTTTCGCATATATTAGCAGAAGGAATTACTCTCTCTATGAGGAGGTGGGAGAGGCAAGAGGCCACACTTGCCTGTCCTTGCCCAGGTGCTTAGGCAAGCTATAAGCACACTTATCCATCACTGCTGCAGCTAAATGAGGTGATAGACAAATGGCTGCCTAATTTTAGTCACATCAAAATTCAGCCAAGCATGAAACTGTTTCCTCAACATACGACAGACGTAGGCTCAGGAACACGGGCATTGATGAGAATTTGTCTGGGTAGAAACAGAGCAAGAGTACTGGGAATCTCTCTGTATCAGAATAGGAGCCTGTGTTTATCTTCCGAGTTCAGTGCTTCAAGGATTGGTTTGCAAAAAGAAAAAGTTTAGTAAAAATTGAAATTGTGAGCCTTTTTTGTACAATGCATTGAACTTCGAGAGGATGAGCGGTCCCATGGCAAATGAGACAAAATGGACTTCCTGAAGTCCCTTCCAGCCTACTGTGGTCCTGTCTTAAATATCTGGCACACAATCAGGGGGGTTAAAAATGCTTAAACCCATTGTTCACAAAACAGTCAAATTTAAGTGTTTTCCTGCTGTAAGCAGGAAAGAGAAAGAAGGTCATGTCTGCAGAACTTTATCTCAAGAAACCACTGGTATTACTATCAGAAAACCAATTCAGCTTGAAACATTAAGAGCATTTACTCTCATTTTAGTACTGATTCTGATACTCTGTTTATTACTGATTTTCACAGAAGCAGTAGAATAAAATAAAAACATTTCATCAGGAAAATAAGAATTTACATCAAAACTTTGACCACCTAATAAGTTCTCCCTTAGTCGTCAGAATTCTTATTTTTGTTTAGCATCAGCTTTTAGCTCAGTCTTTTCTTTCTTGCAAGAGGAAATGGCAGTGCAGTTCTGTAACCTGTAATCATTTGTCGGGGATGGGGGTGGAAGAAGATTAGCTTATAACACTGTAATCTCATCTGCTGTCTACTTTTGGACAGATTTTGATTAATTCCCCATTAAGCAAATTCAGTGGTGTGCATTATTATAATGTCATGCTTTTCTGTAGCATGCTACCTGTGTCATGTGATGAGCTGTCCTGAGGGCAAGAAATCAATAAAAAGGACATTCTTGCTTATTATTTGCACCACTACCCTTTCATAGCCCATCATCAGCCTAGGCTGCATAAGTCAGAAGTTAATTAGAATGACTGCCACTTTGTGTCATATGAAAGATGATTATTGTATGTACAGGAGAAGTTATATGCCTCCTTATATGTGTTTGTCAGCAGCTCTCCCAGTTGTGCATCATTCTTTGTTTTAGTGATTGCTGTCAATAGGAATATGGGACATTCAACAACCATGAAGGTGCCAGGATTAAATGCTCAGGAAATTCAGCAACCTGTTCACCAAGAACGAGACATTTCTCCGGAAGGCTTTAACTCCACTAATCAAAAACTCTTTGTACAAAATCATCCTTTTTAAAATTATTTTAAGCTCTTCCATTTTATTTACGTCCATCACTGGAAGAAGATTTGTGAAAAGATAGCAAAGAACAATTCTTAAAATACGTGGATATGAATTGTAAGATAAAAAACTTAATTGCAGTTTAGACTTCAGATTTATTTGAAATGGGGATAATGATAGTAATTACCCAGTTTGAGTTTTGTACAAGGCTAATTAGATCCCAAAAGCATTTGTATGCACAAGGCAAACCATAAATACAAAAGACCATCTGGTCCTTATCAGCTTACAACACTAACACTGTCTGTAATTATTTTTTCTATATTGTTTTGATGTTGACATTTTATGATGCAATACATCTAGCCATGGTTAGGGAATAACCTGTAAAACCTTTTTGGTTGTTGATGGGTTTGGGGTTTTCTCCTGGGTTTGAAGACATTGGCTAACTAGGAGTGCAGGGAAGCAGTCTGGAGTTCAGTCATTTACACTACAAATGGATCAGTGTTTTAAACTGAGTTTGATTATGGGGTTTTAATCTAAATTGTTCCATCTGCTTTTTCCAGCATTCTGGGGTTCAAAAATAATTTATGAATATGATGATAAGGCTTTATCAGGCAGCGAAGTAGTTTTAAGTAGTTCCACAGTAATATAGGGACTACTGATGCCCTTGATCAGGGTTTAGAGCTTGCCATTTAGAGCTGCCTGTGGTTTTGCTCCAACATGAAATCCTTATATAGCCATGTAAAAGTCCCATGTTAGCACTGCGAGGTTACATGTTTAGTCCCTTCTCTGCTGTAGGGACGGCTCTTCATACCTCTGTCCTGTGAGCCTGAGCAGGTGGGATGTCCCATCAGGAACAGTGTGGCCAGCAGATCCAGGGAAGTGATTCTTGCCCTGTACTCAGCACTGGTGAGGCCACACCTGGAGTATTGTGTCCAGTTTTGGGCCCCTCAGTTCAGGAAGGATATTGAGGTGCTGGAGCGGGTCCAGAGAAGAGCAACCAGGATGGCGAAGGGACTTGAACACAAGTCCTATGAGGAGAGGCTGAGGGAGCTGGGGTTGTTTAGCCTGGAGAAGAGGAGGCTCAGGGGAGACCTCATCACTCTCTACAACTCCCTGAAAGGAGGTTGTAGCCAGGTGGGGGATGGTCTCTTCTCCTGGGCAACCAACAGTAAGACAAGAGAGCATGGTCTCAAGCTCTGCCAGGGGAGGTTTAGGTTAGATGTTAGGAAGAAATTCTTTACAGAGAGGGTAATCAGGCATTGGAACGGGCTGCCCAGGGAAGTGGTAGATTCTCTGTCCCTGGAGGTGTTTAAGAAGAGACTGGATGTGGCACTTAGTGCCATGGTCTAGTAACTGGTAATAGTGGATCAAGGGTTGGACCTGATGATCTCAGAGGTCCCTTCCAACCCGTATGATTCTATGATTCTATGATCTCTTCCAGGCCGCTGATGGGTGCTGTGCTGCAGAAGAAATGGCAGCAGACCCTGTGGAAAGGGTTAGTCAGGCCCTACAAAACACAGGGAGGCAAGACTGGCTCTGAGCCTTAGAGAGGTGTTGACCATGATCAAGTCTGAGAGATTAACCTGAGCTGCACAGAGAGACAGTGCCAGCTGTCTGCTGTGGCATCTTGTGGGTTCTCTGCATTTTTCTGTAAGAGGAAAATTCTTGTGCAGAATTTTAATCAATTCCTTATTTATGAAAATTGTCACTGACTTGATGGCTTCTGACAGCTCCTCTCAGTAGCAAAGACTAAGTAGTCAATTCTGCTGGTGCTGCCCAAGGACTCACACAGGCTTCAGGGATCTGCCTATGCAAATCCAAGTGCAAATCAGAGACTTATTATGAAGTTTAGGAACTATTCCACTGAAATTAGAAGTCTTTTAATCCAGTCCTAATTCACTTCATTCCAGATATCCCCTTATCTATTGACTTGCCTAACTGTTGTCTGGGACCCTGCATCAGTCCAAATCTCGAAATCTGGCAAAAGTTATGTGCTTAAAGTAACAAATTGTCCTGAAATAGAATTTTGTATTAAAAAAATATTTTATGCAGATGCCTTTATTTCTCTTTGTGCAAGGGGCAGGATATTCTTTTTTTCAAATATTTTTCTGTTACTTGCAATGTTTGGAATCTAACATCTCCAGTGCTTTAGGGTCTGTGTCATTATTACTGCATAATCTCATTTAACAGTGCACAGAATCTCTAGCAAGGCTCAGGCCTGTGAGAGCCTTCTGTCTTGAAAAGACAAAGACACAACCATAAAAGCAGTGTGAGCAGGACTGTTGTACACTCTGTATTTTCCATCTTTTTTTCCATGCTTACATGGTCTTTTGTCTTGGAAAGCCTAGCTTGGGTGGATACTGTGAATGGCATTCTGCTTGTGCAAGGTTTCACCCGTCTTCCCCATCAATCCTGGTGTCCATTTTCATACACCTTGTGTAGCCACCAGCCTCTCGGTTCCGTATGGAGGAGGGTGAGCCTCCCCTGGCCACAGTGTCAGGTTCTGTTTGTCCCCACAGCCCCTGTCCCATCACCATCCCAGACAGGGGCACGCTGTGCTAGCCTGAGTTGAAAGAGCCTTTATCTAACCATAGCATGAAACTTGGGTTTGGATAAAGAAGATGAAAATCTGTACCTGCATAGGAGTACTTTGTATTTAAGTGGCAAAACATGACTAGAAAATTAGTATGTTTTGCAGGAAGTCTTAGGTGTGTGTATTGTTGGGGTTTTTTTTGCTTTAATTGCTTTGAGATACACTGATGGACAGCTTTGTACAGTAGCTACAAGCTACATTCTTTTTTGTTTTAAATTTCTTTTGCAGAGACCAGGTTTAAAGTTGACCGTGTTCCTTAAGTAAATGACATTGAATGTCCTAAAATTTCATGTCTAATTTCAGTGTTTTCACATGAGAACCATCTAATTTCACCATGCAAAACCATGACTGAGATCTTCTGGCCGTTGAACCCTGCTCACATCACTTTTGTGTGCCCACATTTGTGTGAAGCACAAGCACAAAACAGATAGACAGCCCCCGGAAGTCACCTAGAGTCTGTAGCTAGAGGCTGTCACTGGGGAAAATAACAATTTTATGGCAGAGAAGAGTGTGAATTGTCAAATCTAGACTTTTTACAACCCTGTCCTCATCCGAGGCATCCAGAAGGTTAAGCTGCACAGTAGGAGCTACAAAGGGTGAGTTTGCTTTATAATATAGACTGTCAGGGAAAAAAAATAACACCGTTTTACTACTAAAATTGCTTTGGAGATTTTTGTGGAATCATCTTGTTTGAGTTTTATAACTGTCTGTAGGAAATTGCTTGGGATTAGTCTTAAAAGTAGTGTTGTGGATGTGACACCAATGGAACTGCTGTATGCAAGGGTGAGCAAAGTACGTGAAGTGTGCCTGAGGCTAGTGTTGGTGTGGGGAAGGAAAATTCAAGATGTGACAAAACCTCCCCCTTTTGTTGTCACCTTCTTCTTCTTCTTCCTGTGGTACTTCCAGCTCTCCCAGCAAGTACCTAAGCATCCACCACCTGCTTCCCCTTCAGCATAATCCCCAGATCTGAATGCACTTCCTCCAGGCCATGGAAAACGTGTCTTAGTTTTGGGTTTTTGCATGTAAAATTAACACCTGGGAGGGGATTGCTTAACTGAATGTGGACTTCTAAAACGTCAGCATTTCTGGAGCCAGGTTCCGTAGGCTGTGAAGGGACACTTGGGTGGTTACTCTGGTGAAACATCATTATTATACGCTTAGGCAACAGGAAATCTACTTCTGCTAACTAGTCACCAGGGGCCAGATCCAGAAAACGTCAATTGCCTAAAATGAGACTTAGAATTTAAAGATATAAATCTAATATTGCAGTCCCAAAGTCATAATTACTTACACACAATCCTGATGTTTCTTCAGCTTTTCAGTGTATTTGCGTTAATAGTGAACACTTACCTCTCTCCAGGGTCTTGGGGTTCTTTGTGGTCTCAACAGGACTGATCACCCTGGATTGCAGATCACGTATAGAACTGGATGAGCTTGATCCATGGAAGTTTTCTCTGAGCGTAAGGAATGCCTGTTGGGCAGGTTGGGCTCCCTGCACCTTATCATTGCCAGGCTATTTTTGAAGATAGGTGTAAGAAGAATGGAGGGGCTCTGATGAAATAATGTGGTAGCTACAGCACTTATCCAGGAAGCTTAATGTTCTCTCACCCCAAAGATTCAAGATGGCATTTCTCCTCTTCCAGGACATGAGTGTACTACGTTAGAGGCACTATACTGATACTTTCAGTATTTTTCTTTTATGCTGGCTCTCAGTGCAAAGAAAAGAATTAATGATTTTCTGTAATGGAAGGAGAAAAGTAAAGCACAGCAAGCTTTGCAGAGAAAGCAAGAGGCTATGAACCTGGGAGGGGATGTTCAGACCCTCTGCTCTACTGTTGAGGCAGCGTTGGTGTTTCTTGCTGAACCACAATTGAATTAGCATAGCCAACATAAAACTGGAGGATTTCCAAGGTGAGACTCTCCACCAAAGAGCTCCTGGACTGGTGATCCAGTCTAAGCTTTCTCTTAGAGCCAATAAATTTTAGGTATTTTGCTTTGCTGTGGTGCAGTGCCTGTAGGAGGAACAAGATAGTTTCTGTATATTTCCACACACAAGCCTTTAGGTTTGGATTGGCTGTTCTCTGAGTAGGTGGGATGTCAGGTTTTGGATTCATGTCCCAGGCAGAGTCAGGAGCTCAGGACTGGCCATTCCTGCTGGTGTCCACTAGTACTGAGGCTTCTACCTGTTGTCATGGGTAGATCCACTACCACTGGCCTCAGCTTGCTGTGTCTCTCCTGTTTACAGCTGCTGTTTTTTCTGAAATGTATAGTAAGTTTTATCAAATTAATATAATTCAGAACCTGTATTTCTCTGTTAAATTTTGTTGAAACTGCCTAAAAAATATGACGGAGGGCTTTTATCAGGGAGTACAAAAGTGATCATGGGCTTTTATCAGGCAGCGCAATCTTGTCATCTTGTTAACTCAGAAAAAAAAAGCTAAATTAGGGGTACATTATGAAGTGAACATCAATCTGCCTGTGGCACTTGGATATCAACAGGAGGAGAAGGAATTTTACATCTTGGTTTAGTTAACATAGCTAAGTTTCATTACCAGTTTTGATTTAATGTGATGATTTGACCCTGGCGGTCAAATCCTGTAAAAAAAGAAATGTTTACCTAAATTTTTGCCTGATGGGAGCACTCAGTTGTAGTATTATGACCTATTATGTAATATTACTGTTCAGTGACAGTTTGGGAAAAGAATCTCCTTGCAGATATAGTTTATTACTTCTTGCTAAATGCTTTGAGTGACATTCAGACTTCAAGAGAGCCAATTACATTGCTTCTCATAATAGGCATATCTGTTTACAGAGCCTTTTAATAGTCCTCAGGATTTCTTGACTGCATTTGTCTTTTATCCATGAAGCTTACTTTCAATGTCATTTCCACTTTGCTGCTGGAGATAATCTCCAGCATCACACTTTTCCTTTCACTCCTGTACCCTGCTCCCTCTACCCTGATTTTCTCACTGAATTTGCCGGCGGCTGTGGGGTGTCAGCCGTGGCTGTAGCTGTGGGAGCCTGATGCAGTTATAAGAACAGTCAGGACTGTGAAGGCACCTCACACCGTTGCAGCCCCCCTTGCTACAGCCCTTGTTAAAACCTCGGCTCACCTGCCCCGTCACTGACACCAGTTGTCATCAGTTGGCTGACTTCAGGCTGGCTGACTTTGTGTCTTCCTCTCTCATCAGCTGCTTGATAGCTTGCTGATCTGTTTTGTTTGCAGTGTGATAGGTTTGAGCATACTGTATTATTTATAAATGTTTGGTAATTTTCTGTGTCAGTGATATATTCTTTGGGGCTGCTTCAGTCTTTCAAAAACAGGCTTGACACAACGTCTCTTTGTCTCAGCGTTACAGCAGCATTCCCAAATGGTTACTCTATGTACTTGCTTCTGCTTGCTGCAGTTTTAAAAATGTTCTTAAGGACTTGTGCTGAGTGTTTAGTTAAAATTTCATTAGGATGCTTGGTCTAATTCTGATGCAAGTTACAAGAGCATGAATAGTGGCCGCAGAGGAGTCAGTGGAGTTAAGCTAGTGTAAAATTGGAGAATAAAGGCTGTTGTCTTTAGTTACACTGCTACAGAGTAAATATTACTGAAAATTTTCCGTACAAAATGTAACAATTTGGAACTTTTTTTTTTGTTTAATCACTTTTCCAATGTTTTTGTTACTAAATTTACTATATTTATATTTATTGTCCCAGAGTCCATTCCTGAAATATGCTGACCCCCTTACAGCTTTTCTCAAACTTGCATCTCATGTTTTGGACCTGAATAAATAAAGATTACCTGCAGTGTATTTTGCATTATGTAAGCAGTCATAGATTTTCAGAGAGAGGAAGAGAGTAGTGTCTCATAACTCCTGGTTTCGTCCCCTTGGAAAGATAGGTTCATAGTTCCCATCCCTGAAAGTGTTCAAGGTCGGGTTAGATGGGGCTTTGAGCAACCTGGTCGAGTAGAAGGTGTCCCTGCCCATGGCAGGGGGGTTGTAACTAGATGATCTTTATTGTCCCTTCCAACCCAAACCAGTCTATGATTCTATGATTAATTTCAGAGCTCAGTGGCACCAGCACAAAGCCACCCTTACAGGGTTGCAGAAGGTTTTACCATAGGGAAGAACTGCAGTGCAGCTATAACTCAGGCTGTTATCAGTATGCCTTTTTGCTTCTCTCCACCTTTTCCCTACTGTCCAGGCAGATGCAAATATAATTACAACTTTGAATAGAGGTCTAGTGAGCTACTCATTGACAGCTCTGTTGTCTAGCTATGACAGATCTTTAATAGGTGCGAGCATAAATTACTTTAAGTCCATGTGGCTACAGGTCACTTGCTTTTTTATATCCTTATGTGTTAGAGAGAAAGAAAATATTCTGTGGAAAAACTGCAAAACAAGATGCGTAGATATGAAAGCTTGGAGTCAAATTTGTATAAATCCTTTCTTGCTGGTCCATCGTGGATTTTATTGCACTGAATTACTCATTGATGTCTTAGAAGCATTAGTAGTTAATAGTACTTCATATATGCCATTTCTGTCTTCAGTGTAAACTCCATCTTAGCCACAGATATGGGGATAGACTTTTGATAACTCCTTTTGATAGTCCAATAGAAAAAGAGGTTGATGGGACACAGAGATACTGTCCACTAAAACCCAATACTGTAAAAATGACACATTAACCTCCTCGTTTTGCTGTTAACAGTATACATATGAAGATATATATGAAGATTAATGACATAAGGATTTTTCTTGACCTTTGTTGTTCTTTTCTATTAAAAGGATAGCTTAGCATCTTCAGAGGAGGAAGCAGATTTCTGTAATACTCATCTGTAAGGGCAGAATTAATTGAGATACTCCTCGACTTAAGTAAATAAGCAAAGAATGCATTAGGAGTAAGGAGAAAAAAAGATGTCCAAGATTTATCCCAAAAGACCAGGTGGATGAGCACAAGTGTAGATCTCAGATAAACTTATACTGAGAAGATACCATCTCATTTGCAAACAGGGTGCCTGTGAAACTGCTGAGAAGAGATATGCTTGATCCCCAAATTTAAATAATGGCTTCTAGTTGACAGCAGCTTTGATTACTCCGTGGAGTTACCCAAGCGAAGGAGAAACCAATGCACTTGTCAGCCTGATCATTAACTAACTGGACCCATCATGTTCTGACAAGTGTATCAGGTACAGATGCTTGTAAAATTTTCTTAATAGGAGAGTCAGACAGGTCTGTCTGATCCATCAGCTGCTTCATGTGTATAGGCCACCATCACCATTGCTTCTTGCTTTCCTTCCATGCTTGTTCAGCAGAGAAGCCTGATGTATTTCCCACAAGACCTATAAAGGTTGTAGCCTCAGAGCTCTATTATTGCATTCATTAAATGTATGTGTATACAGACGTTTTCATATTTTTCTTGTCTGGATTCCTCCCTTTCATACCCAAAGAGGAACAACAGTTTTAGCTGTTCTGCCCCACTCTGCTTCATTTTATATGCTTCCTAAGTTGTCTAAAGACCAGCAGCAACCAGACTCTTATATTGCCTCAATGTCTGTAAAGATCACAGAGGAACCTTCAACTTTGGTATTTCCTTGTCCTCCAGCAGCCATGGATTTATTTCCATTTTTCCATTGCCTGCAGAGGTGAACACTCTTGCCGGGACCTCTCACAGGAGGATTCAGAAGCACTACGTAAGAAGAAGTGGCTCAAGTAGTCAGTCTGCTGTTCTGTAGCAGATGGCTTTCAGCTGCAGATAGTCCTTCCCTGTCAGCCAGAGACCTGCAGCCAGAGATGTAACCATGTGGTTGCAAAGCATAGAACCATAGAATCATTTAGATTGGAGAAGACCTCTAAGATCATTGAGCCATCAGACAGAAAGCACAAATTTACATTCAGTGGTTGATGGGAAGGACACTATATGGTAAAATCTGTACCTGACCTTAGCATGAAAAGGCCAATTCAGCAGATACAACTGACTTCTAAGAGTTGTGCCCATGTGCCAGATTTAAATACAGAAGTATTTCCTTCCCTATTTTTGATTCATTAGTTAAATTCAGACTGGTTATAAAAATAGATCATTATGGAATAGTTACTTCAATTTAGGGGCACCCAAAATGAAATAATGAACAGCAATCTGATTTCAGAAGACACAGTTTTTCAGTCTTCTAAAAACTTGACTTTTTTAAGGTACCTCAGTTTATGGCATCCCAGATTATTACATCTGAAAATTAAAAGTAGTTATTGAAATATGGTTTTAGCCTTATGATTAAAAACACAATAACTCCAATTGTCCTGCTGAGCCTTAACTTCATTTACGTACAGTTCTTTCAGGTGCAGACTTGTTTGCTTGCTAAGCTGGCTCAAAGGGAGGCATTGCCAGCATTCCAATGCACTGCTGCCATTCAGGGCTGCAGCCTTTTCTAGTTTCTAGCAATATTTGACCTAGGTATTTGTGCAGACCTTGCCTGGACGTGGAAGAGAATGGAGCCCTGCGCCGCTCAGCAGATGCAAGCCTTGGTTATTGGTGATCACTCCTCTTGGCCTTTGGCTCTGATTTGTGAAGGTAGAAACCTCATCAGTACATCAGTTTGTTCTCCTGTGCTAAGAAACATGATGAGATTTGACAGAATGTATGCAGGTGACTGATCATTTATCCCTTTGCCAGATAGCTGATATGACAGTGAACAGTATACTTAAGAGTTTTGGCTCTATCTTCTTTCTCACAGTTGTTTTGGGGACAGGAATTATCATTTGTTTCTTTTGGATCCAGCTATACCCAGCCATTCCTCATATCAGTAAAACAGAACTTCAGTATAAGGATGGCCATGTATGAAACTGTTCTTTAAGTGCCAGTTTAAAAAATGATGACTTAAATGCCGCTTTCAAATCAAGTAATGATTGTTTGTATAAGAAATAAATGTTTCAGAAATATATCAGAGAATTACAGAACCATAGAATGTGCTGAGTTGGAAGGGATCCATCAGGATCATTGAGTCGAACTCCTGGCCCTGCACAGGACACCTCCAAGAACCACACCAAGTGCTTGTATCTTGTTGATGAAAATGACACAGATTTTGTCCAGTTTCTTAAGTCGTGTATGTAAATGAATCTTATATTCGGTCATTTGGAGAGGCTAGGAAATACACAGTTTTATTTTCATTTAATATAGCACATATCCTTTGGAAAAATGCCATCCCATGCTACAAGCACAGATGCAGGCACAGTGCGGTTAGGTACAGGAACCAAGCTCCTAAGCTACAGTTGTGGTAGGAGAAGAAATTTTTTCTATTGATTTCATGGGCACAGAGAGGAGGTCAGCTGCTAAGTGTTGTAAATTGGTTCATTATCCTGTTGTCTTTATGATAGTTGAACAATCATCATTACTGCAAATTGATAGTATTCCTGTATCCTGGGTTTACAGCAGAAACAGGAGAAGCATATATGTTGAGGAACTGGTTAGAGGGAAGTAACTTGGACTTGTCCTTCTTGAAATATTTATTGCCTTTCACAGATTTTTTTATGGGCTCCAGGAGAGATTTGAATGAGGTGTTAGGTTGAAAACTGAACTGAGAGGCTGTTCCTTATGTAGGAGAAGATGATATAAAGGAATTAACTGTTTAACAGCTGGACTTTGACTTTTGATGGATATTTTTTACAGGAGTGTGTGAATACCCCTGCTCCTTTGTTGGCTTCTCAAAATACAGGGCCAGGTGTGCAGAGGATCAGTGCTCATTGTTCCATTCCTGTGCTGGGAGCGGGTAAATGAGGGTTGTGTGAGGTTATTCTCCTGCCTCTGGACTTCACAGGGAGCCAGCGCAGAGGGAGCTGTGCCAGGATGTGTTACTCTCATGGGTCCATGGTAGGGAATCATGGGAGTAACTTGGACTCGGGGGTATATATCTGAGCTGTGATCCCCCTGGAGCTGCTTTCCTTGGGGTGGAGGTTGTGTTCAAGACCTTACTCAGGGCTTGGTTTATAGACACTATCCAGCCTATAAAGCGCAATTAAAACATAGCAAGTGTTTGCCCCCAGCAACCCCTGTAGGCTTGCAGAAAGAACTCTGCAAATAAATTACTGCTTTGCAACATCAGCTTGTACCCACCGCAAAAACCCCTTCCTGAGCCTGGCATTGGGAAAGAAATAAAATAGCATTCAGCCAAAGACTAGAGTTTTGTATCTTGATTTTATTTTTACTCTAGAAGTTCAGTTATTTTTACCTAACAAACAACATTATTACCCTATAACTCTGTGTTGGCACTGAGGCTCTGCGTCGCCCGTGTCTGACAGCTTGCTAATAATGCAGCGTGGTGCGAGCACGTCCTGTGCCAGCAGCGATTACTGCGAGCAGGCGGCAGCACGATGACAGCCTTGAGAAGCAGCAAGCGCAATCTGAGAGGTGACATCGGAGGGAATTTCCCAATTATTTCTGCTTCGTTAGGCTTAGGGTGATGGGAAGGTCACACAGCAAGCGCACTCCTGCCCAGAAGGTGCAGGTCACCTCTTTCAGACTTTTTAAAAATGGTCCCTTTATAATTAGGGGATGTGACTTAATTTTATTATTTTTTAAAAAGATAATAAACTATTGACAGCTGAGGTTTCAGGCTGAAATTAGCCATAATCACAACCACAGATGCTTGTGTTTTCACACAAGTAACAGTACTCATTAAGTCTTCCCATATAAACAGCTAAAACTCGGGACTGAATTGCCAAAAGAAATCAAGATTTCTGAATACCAGTGTGCTGCTGCCCAGGACACCTACTAAATATATGGAACTGGCAAGGGGAGAGAGGGGTGAGCAAGGAGTGATGAGGACAGCTTTTGTGGTGGTGGTGCTGGCCATGAAGATTGGAATTAATCTCATAGAGTCATAGAATACCCGGAGCTGGATATACCAGTGTGGGTACAAGGATCATCAGAGTCCAACTCCTGGCCCTGCACAGGACAGCCCAAAGAATGACACCATGTGCCTGAGAGCTTTGTCGAAATGCTTCTTGAGCTCTGTCAGGCTTGGTGCTATGACCACTTCCCTGGGGAGCCTGTTCCAGTGCCCAACCACCCTCTGGGTGAAGAACCTTTTTCTAATACAAAACCTAAACCTCCCCTGACACAACTTCAAGCCATTCCCTCAAGTCCTGACCCTGGTAACCACAGAGAAGAGATCAGTGCCTGCCCCACCACTTCCCCTCATCAGGAAGCTGTAGACTGCAATGAGGTCTCTCATCAGTTTCCTCTTAATTAATATCACTGTTTCAGAATTAGGCTTTTATGCTAAGCCAGGCGTAGGTACTGGAGAGAGACTGGCAGTCCAGATTGCCCAGCAGCCCCTCCTGTGTCTCTTACAGCAGAAACCTGCATTTACAGGTATAAGCAGGACACCCAGATTTACTTATCCAAAACCAGACAGGATGGTTTTCATTCTGTGTGGTGTTTGGCATCATATCAATTGAAATATTAATCCTGTTTCTGTGACAGCATGGTGTAGCTCTCATAAAATTACTGGAAAGGTGTGATTTTTTTCTCCCTCAGAAGATGTTTTAATGCAGAGCTATAAAACAACTTCATTTAAGGTTATATATTCTGGTGGTATTATTCCTGTGGAAAGGACAGTGTGGAGCAAGAATGGAGGTACGGTATCATCTTGCAGACCCTTGTCCAAAGCCAACACTTCACCTCCTCCCTTAGGAGGACAGGGAAAAAGTGAGCTGTCCGTGCTCCGAAGATGGTGTTATAGTTGGCTGAGTATTGAGAAAAGCAAGAATATAGATTTATCTGCTTGCAACCTTGAGCACACCCTCATTCAAGGACTGGATGGGGTCTAACTTGGCTCCTTTAGTCCTTCCAGGTTGGACATATGTGACCAGTCAGGAAATGACAGTACTACAGAAACCAAACATGTATCAGCCAAGAAACTATTTCTGCAAGGAGGAGTTTGAATTGGTGACGTGCCACAAAGTTATACAGAATCATAGAATCACAGAATATCCTGAGCTGGAAGGGACCCACAAGGATCATCAAAGTCCAACTCCTGGCCCTGCACAGGACACCCTGAAGAATCACATCATGTGCCTGAGGGCATTGTCCAGTATATCACTGTATAAAATGGAGGAGAGACTGAATGGTTTTGTTGTGGGTTTGGTTTTGGGTTTTTTTTAATTAAACAATGCCATATATAAGTTTGCTTTTTTGGGGGGTGAAAAATCAAAATTTAAAATTCTTCTTTGTTCTTTTTGAGAACTACAGTCTCAGTGCCTTTTCTGTAGCTCACAGTCCTCTGGGATGGGCAGCACACTGAGATGGCATCCTCTGAGGATTAAGTTATGTCCCATTGGGATTCTGGGATATGAGAGCTGTGGGAACTTGGACTGCATCAAGACATGAAGAGGGACTATTAAACAGCACAGTGGGATCCTCAAATCCGAGCTCCTAATTTTAGAGAAAAAATATGGAAATTAAAAACACTGTAATGAAAAGGTGTTGTTTTTTTTTTTTTAACGAAAAAATCCTCACAACTGTTGGAAAGCTGAGATTCAGTGAGAAAAGCACTTCATTTGATGCCCAGTTTTGTCAAAACCACTTGGGAGTGAGGCTATCACTGGTGATGAGCAGTGTAGGAAGTTATGAATTAGCTTGATGCCAGGTGAGGTCTGGAAAACAGGCCACGTAAGATGAAAATTAAATTAAAGTCACTAAAAGTAGGAACCTAAATGCTTTAAATGATTTGTCCCTATCATTGTGTTGCAGGAATATGTATTAAAAGTAACGTTTTCTTTTTATCCCTCAAACTTGGAGAACAGCACTCCAGAGGTATGCATGGAGGGCTAAATGAGAAGTCCTGGCACACTTGAAGCATCCACAGGCCGTGCAGGAGAGATGTGTCTCTCCAGTGCTACAGCAGGGAGCCAGATGTACCCAAAGCTGTAGGAAACAGCTTATGTATAGGAAACTGAGTTGAACATGTATTTATGAACTCTGTACCTCACATGCAGACACCTAAATTTCAGTGTCTTAGTCTCAAGATGACTCTCTTCTGATGGTTTACATTTAAAAAATTACTAGTTTTTCAATTACAAATCTGTTGCCTGTAAAAGAAACCTGTATTTGTGTTCCCCTCTTCTTCCCTAAGAAAAAACCCAAAACAACTCCTTATGGAAACTGTGCATATTTCCAGAAACCTGTTCAATATGTCTGTCAGTTCTGTTCCTCATTTTCCACATTTATGTCATACGTATTTCAAATGTGACCTGCCCTTTGTTTATCCTAGTATTGCATGGCCCACTCGGACGTTTGGGAAAATAGAGGATGGTTGGAAATGAGGAATGTGTGTGTGTGTGGTTGGTGTCTGTGCTGTTGCAGTATTTGTAGCCAGTGCTTCAGTCTTTCCTGGCTAACGCATGTCTCTGTGTTTGACCATGAGCAATTCACTAAGCCCCTCTGTGCCGCTGTTCCCTGATTGTCCAGAGGTAGCATTCCTGCCTGTCTGTATTGGCAGCTCATTTTTTTATTTAAAATATTTTTTTTTTCTGGAGAAGGGAATTTTCGTATTTCCTGTGAGATTGTTCTAGTATTATTCAGGAAAAAGAGATAAAGTGATGTGTATCCATTATCACATTGATAGGGTTCAGCAGCCTCTTGGCAAATCTGGTTTCAGGGCAAGTGCAGTCTGGTTTTCTGTGGTTTGGAGTGATGTTTAACTCATGGAGGGTGCTTGTGGGAGATGGGGGTGGTTGTCTGGGATTGTTTTTAATCCCTTTGTCAAACTGTGTACCGGGCAGGGCAGGGCACTTTCTCCCAGGACAGGTTGACAAATACTCCATCTAAAGCAATGTTGATGTATATCCAAACCTCTGGCCAAGTGAGGCCAAGCACTTTGGCAGTTCCTTTTTGCAGTGAGGTTCTGCAGAGCTGACAGCCGAGGCGCTGCTGAATGGGCCAGTACAGGGCCAATGCTGATTAATGATGCAAACACGGCCCTGAGGAGCAATGCTTGAGCAAATAGGGGTGATGTCAGCCCTAGCAACAGATGGCAAAGCCCCTTTTCCCGTGCTCCACGGGCTGCTCAAGCACTCGGAGCTGGTGAATAAGGAACAATAAGCGTAGCACAGGGTTAACCGCCACTTTTATCAGCATTTTTGTGCTGGCTTAGCTCTTTCACAGCAAAATGTCAGTGGGTGAATTGATTTTTTTTTTTTTTTGGTTTGCTGTCCAGACATAAGAGGAAAGTGGCCACAAGCAACTTTTAGCTCTTGGGGCCGCCTGCTAAAAGGGGCACAATAAACATCCTTCCTGCAAATGTGGAAAAAGCAATTGAAGGTGGAGCTGTTTTATAGAGGTTTCTGATGCTGTTGCAAATTGTTATGGGTCAGTTGCTATTTCTAACACAAACCTCAGCTGCTCAGGGTGGCTGGAAATGCCTGTGTTAATTACCATCAGGCTGAGGCCTTGTCTGTAGACACAAGTTGTATTGCTTTAACTACACTGGTATCATTAAAGCGGTACAAATACCCTGAAGTGAATGCAGTTACAGCAGTATAAATGAGCTTGTTTATCTCATAATCTGTGCTAGTATAAAACACCTTTATACCCATACAATTGCTCTCACTGGGGGTTGTGCCAGTGTAAATGTTTTGGTATGAAAAATCAATAACTGGCATAGTTGGAGGCTGTCTGGGGTCTGGCAGGCTGAAAGTGTTGCGCTGCAGCAGCTTCCATACTGAATGCTCAGCTATTTTTGGTTTTAATCTATCATTCCTGTCTTGACCTAGAAATAAAAATCTAATGGAAAGTTGAATTTATGGCAGCAGCAGAAATAGGGGTCACAGGTGCTATCTCCCTCCTTGCACTCTAGTGGCTAGAGGATGAAGGAACCATCTGAGCCATGGGACAGGAGGGTCCCTTCCCATACAGAGATAGGGAAGGGGGCCAGCCAGCAGACCATCCCAGAGAAATATCAATGATGGGAAACGGAGTGATGTAGCCTAAAATAAGATGTGTAGAGCTGCTTCATAGCTTTCTGAAGCTGCTCTAATTTATGCCATAATGCCACACTGACAGCCTGAAATATAGGAGAATCTGCAGGGGTAAGAGACAATCCCATTTTGCCTCCCTCATCTGCCTGATGGGTTTTTTATCTTAGGACACAGAGGGTGGGACTCCTCTTATCAAAATGTAGGCATCTGCACCTGAGCTGGTTTTGTAAACTGCCTTTGTGGTGACTGGAGAGAGATAGACACCTCTAAACTACATTTTATCTCCTCTTAGCTTGGATATCTAAAAACACACATATAAATCATGCTTCAGAGATGCCTATTTCTCTCCTTTGACTGTACAAGGATGTTTGTCAGCCAGGTAGGATCCAAGTGAGTACAGTGAGTCTTTCCTGTCCTAGTTAGCCAGGGTCTTATCGTGGTCTATGGCACCTGTGCTATCCCTTGGCTTTGACACAGGTTTTGGTGGTGTGGCTAGGGAAATATTACTGCCTCTTGGAAAAATCCATGTGCTTAATCCATGTGTTTAATCTCACTTCATTGTCTTCCTTCCTTTAACTGACAAAGCAAAATTATTTTTGGTATAGGGGGTCTTAGTGAACTTTTAACCAACTGTTGCTCATTTCACTTTTTAATGAACCGGTTTGCTTATTTTGTTACTTTGCACTGTTGCTACCTCAGTTCATTTGTGCCTGTTCATACAAGCATTGCTTTTGGGAGAGAAAAAGCCGCTGCAGCTCTCTGCATCCATGGTTTTGGACAACCATCACTGCTCTTTGAAGCAGCCAGCAGGATTGCCCAGGTTCTCTGCCACTGCACTCAGGTCTGTCTGTTGCTGTGTGTCTGTTAGCTCAGTGCAGTGTGCTTTGGTAGATATTGGGCTGTTAAGAAGCTATCTGATAGTGATTTCCTCCATCTTAAAATGTTTTAAAAGCCTAATCCATTTGTCTTATATCTCTGGGTTGTTTCAATTTCACCAAGCATTACCTACACCAGATATAACCTGACCAATTTCTAGGCTTAGGGATGTGCTATTGCTCTAAAAACAATACCCCAAATAGAAAGAATAATTCAGGTAAATGAGGAGGCCTAATTGATTCATCAAGGGTTATACAGCACAAACACTTCAAAGCATCGTCACAGGATCCTGCTGTGAAATGCCACTCAGCCTCCAGCCACGAGAAGCCCAAGGAGCAAATGCTCTGCATGTTTTAAGGAGGTACTGAGTCTTAGCCTTAAAAACCCAAAACCTCATTGTTTTTCCTTGCATAGAGACTCTGTGTCAAATATGTGTACATTAATTTTACCTACATTTACCCCTTTTTTATCTCAAGAAGAACTATCAATATTGTTCACATTCCTAAAACACAAACTTGAGGGACTGAAGAGTTTTAAATGTGCTTCTCAGTGCACAGCACCAGTCTTCAACACATAGCTTTACATTAATAGCAAAGATTCCCTATCTGTAAAATGGGAGAAATCTGTTTAACCCAAGGAGTTAACCTCATACCTCACACAGGCTTTTGGTGCTGAATTCATTGACATTTATAGGGTACAATGTAATCTTTGTATGCTAGGTGTTGTTAAAGAACATGATGTTGAGGTTCTTAGATTTTCCTGGAGTTTATTTATTTTTTTTTTTAATTTTTTTTAAGTGTGTGTTGAAAACTCTGAAGTCACGGAGGAATGAAGTTTTATTTCTAACTTGATAAAACATATTGGAAACTGTGGAAAACTTAGGTAACTTAGTGTTGTTTTGAGTCTCATGTTTGAGGCAGTTTTATTCCTTTCCGAACTGAATAAAAAAAAAAGTAACTGATCTGTAAATCAACCCTTTGATGCAGTAAAACTGCCAGAAACCAAAACTGATCTGGCTCAAATGATAGACACTTACTCTGGCTGACAACTTATACATTTAATTGGAAGCTACAGCTTTTGAAATGAATTGGACAGGGTGAAATCATCACAGTCTTAGATGTAGACAATGACAGAAGCCAGTATGTTCAGTTTTCTTCGTTGAGGCTTGTAACACAAAAAAAGCTGCTGATCTTACTGGATTGCAATAGAAGATATTTGCCCTTCACTGAATAATGAACTTGCAATCCTATTTTGCTGAAACAGGTTCTTTGTACAAACGAAACTTAAATCAGAAGGAAGTTAAATCTCATTTTTTACTCTTCGATCAAAACCTTCATGCTTGAGCACCTCATAGAGAGGAACATTAGGCTCACATTTCTGTAATCTTATTTGTTATTCAAGATGTGCTCCTGATAGCTTAAACTACGGGGGCGGGGGGGTGGAAACGCAAAAAACAAAAACCAAAAATAATAATGTAAAAAAAAACCCCACACACTCATACAGCCTTAAAAATGGAAAATCGATTCATTTTCACCACTTTGCAAAGCCTTTCATTATAAAAGGGGAGCAAAGCAAGTAGAAAAGAACTGCATGCATCCAAAGTCACCAAATCTTTTCACTTGTTCCCAGGGCTTGGACAACAATGCCACTATGAAAATAGCTCTGAGGAGGAAGAGCATGCTGGGTAATGAGATGCAAATGAGCACACCAAGCATCCTACTCTGCCTCAGAGCCTTTGTATCCAGTAGCGCAATAACAACCAGCTTTTGAGTCATGATAGGTTACCACAGAATAGGTTTCACAATAGGCGTGTTTATTATCCTCATGGTTCTTCTCAGCTTGTGGTCAGCAGGATAGTTAAACATGGCATCCATTTTAGTGAGAAGTTGCCTAGATTAAAACTAGCTGAAATAAGAGTGTCACAATTAAGTGTAAAAAATCTCAGTGTGGGACCTTGTGAAGGGAGAAGGGCATTTTATTTTATTTAACTTGATCCACAAGTAGGTTTTTCTTACTCACATCCTCTGCACACCAGGGCATATGTATCTAGGTGCTGTGGCCAAGATGACTCTTGTGGGAAACTGAAGTCCTCACTGTGCCTCTTGGGTTCTTCTTGACTGACAAGGAACTGAGTTTTGAACAGGTCTTTTAAAACATTTAGGAATTAACAGTTTCCTTTACATCTCAATTCTGCTTACTTTGGCTTCTGTGACTTATTGCTGATTTTTTTTTTATCTTACCTTGGATATCTTTAAGGCCATCATCTGTCTTTCTCTTAGCATGATAGTATAGGTGACATACTGGAACCTTGTTGCCCTCCTCCTGTTACCAAACCACAGGTCTTCTGCTGACATGTCGATGCTGAGACCTTGTAAGAGCCCTGTGCCCAGATGTAAACAGTGTGTTCCCCAGTCTTCTCCTTGGTTTAGCAGTAAAGATCATTCTTGCAAACCTGACTGTTGTTTCTTTTGGTGCTTTCACACGTCTACGTTTCCATTCTTGTTTCATCCATATTCATCATAATATTTCTGATAGGGACCCGTACAAAAGGAAGGTAGCTAAGGAGACTTGATTTACTCAGTTGGAAAAACCAACAAGTATAATGGCAAAGAAATATATGAGTTGTATTAGAGCAAAACAGCAGTGCTGAGCTTCAGGCAGGAGAAAGTAAAAAGCAAATTTTGGTTATCCCTACAGCTGCAGTACTTCCATCAGCTACTGGTCACCACCTCTGTATGCATGGTCTGTTCCAAAGGTAGTCCTTGCAGTAGCACCACTCCATGCTCATTCATTAAGTGATGGCTGGCCCTTGCTTCTCTGTCATCAGCCCCATTGGTAGCAAAGGCTTGCTTAGCATCCCTGCTTTCAGGTTCCTCTTCTCTGCTGGGATTGATGCCCATTCACATCCTCCCCCAGTGCACATCTTATTCCTCTGTCCCCTCTGTACTCTCATTCCAGCCTCATTCTTCTCAGTCAGAGTTATAAATAGATCAGTGTCGTGGTTTAACAGCAGCCAGCAGAAATGGTACATGGGGTGCTACTGAGACCCTTGACTGAGCAACTGAACATGAGGTCTGCTTGCCCTTCCTGCGCTCCATGTGCCTGCACATGTGGGAAAGGCTCACTCTGTGGGCCCTTCATTTCAAAGCAAGAGAGAGCTCTTTGCAAATAATTAATTCCACTCCTCTTCCTCAGCCAAAGATTCACTGGTACCCAGGACCCACTGACAGCTGTTTGACAATGCTGGGGCACTGCACTAGCTTTGCAGAGAAAAGCAGCTGCTGTTCCTGTTCTAGTTTTGCTGTGTATTTTTGCTATTTTTTATGTGCTAAGCCACTGAAGTAAGGCTCACAGCTAATGCGGTATTTTACCCACTGATAAAAGTTTATAAATCCCTGCACAAAGAAGCAAAAAGAGGCAGATTTTAGAAAATGCTTAGTGCTGTTATAGTTGAGCTTTATCATATTGTTAGTTAATAATATCTTACTCTTACAGAAGTCATTTTTTCCTTTATAGATCACAAGGCACTTTACAAAGAATGATACCCATTATCCGAGTTTTATGGGAAGGGAAACTGAAGCACAGAGACATAAAATGTCCCATGTGAGGTTACAGACCAAGACAGAGGGTGAGCTGGAAACCAAACGGAGGTGTTTCTTAGGCAGGAGACCACCTTGAGAAGGGCAGCGGATCTTAACAGTGCTGTGAGTTGCACATCATGAAACAGGGCCATATATCTTTTCTATGAGGCTTCTTTCCACAGCTCTGTGTTCTGCCTCCAGATCAGGAAGGTCACCTCGCCAATGAATCATTTTTTTATTAGAGATGAAGATGAGATTGGCTTGATCTAGCAAATCTGCAGGTAGCACAAGACACCGCTCTCCCAGTGCTGTGGCTTTACTGAGCTGAAGAGAATTTCTGGTCATGAGGGATCAGCACCTTTTTTTTTTAACACGTTTGGGAGAGAAGCTGATGTTGTTTTTCTGTTGTCAAGAACTGCACTTGGTTGAGGGAAAAATGCAAAATCACTTCTCTTTAAAAGGTAATGAGGGTGTCTAGATTAGAGGGGAAAACTGACAGCTGTGCCCTGCGCACCCTCTGCACCTCCTCCACAATAGAGAAAACAAAATACTAGGACTTCATCGTGCTGTGACCTATACATACGTTATACAAAAGCGTACATTGGAGACTTTTTTATTATTCTTTTTTCCTTCCTTTGTTATAATATGCTAGAGAAAGAAATAGAATAATAATTCATGATATATCCAGGCCCAAAGTGCAGAATATTTTCATAACCCCTTTCCTCTGAAAGTGGCACCACCTACCCCTGCCACAGATATTATGTAAGTCTTCATTCCTGCAAACAGTGACATTAATTAGCATAAATTGTAACTAGAGTCTAGTTAGGCTCAGTCGTCACTTTTGCAGAATTACGAGGCCTTTGTGCACAAAAAAATTAAAGAAAATTGTATAATGATTATGTGTGCTGCTTACTAAGCTAGCCACCAGCTAGATGTATTTATAGCTATTCCTGCCAGTAATAATGATATGCTAATTATAACCCAAATAGAATTCTGTAATTTCTCCCTGAAAATGAAAGCAATGCAGGGGGATGTTAAAATCTGTGCTGAGGCATCGTATTAGCAATTAGGTTTTTAGGCATCACTGTTCTTCTTAAGGGAAGAAAACAGAAGAAGATATGAATGCTACTTCTTTTGTGTTTGCTTGAGCCTAAATAAAGGATTTGGACTTGAAAACGTTCTTATCCTACAAACCATGAACTCCTGTGTGAAGTGTTTTAGAAGAGCTAAGCCCCTCTGTGACAGTCCCTCAAGGGCATTTGCTCAGTTGTTCCAGCGCATCACAACCCTAAGAGATGACTCAGGCGACAATGACAACGCGGAGAAATTGCTCATCAACTGTGCTAGAGGAGCCAGTGCAGCTTGGGCACGTTGAATATTATCAATCCTTTCATTTAAACAATGCAGCACTGGATGGCAGACTCTCTGTCTGCAATCTTAAGGGCAAGTCATGAGGGATCCCTCCGGGTCATAAAATGATCATTTTAGAGTAAGGCTTTCTGGGGTTGCAGTTTGAGTTTCATACCACTTCAGTTCAGGCACTTTACTGAGATGCCTGAAGGTATTTGCGGTCCAAAGTGACTACAGTCAAGTGGTGACTGTGGTTTGATACAGGAACCTTTGCAGACCTCGTCCAGCTGTCCACAGATAGTTTGGATTTGGCTTCTTCCTGACCAAACCCAGCTCACTGCCATCACTCCTTTATGAAGTAAGAATAACGATGATAGTTTCCCCTCCAGAAACTCCTGATACAAGTACATATTGAGGGGTATTATCAAATCAGAGATTTGAGCCATGCATTTGGGAGATGACAAGTAAAATGTCAGCAATAAAGAGCAGGAAGACGGTAAAAAAATAAGTCTTTTAGTCACAGAACTATTTGTCTGACCTCTGTCAACTGCAAGGCTTTCAAACATATTTTGAAGGACAGTATAATTAAAACATGAAAATAAGTAGAAAACAAGATAAAAGTGCTCATGGGTTTACCAGAAGTAAATCTTATCAGCCTATCTTGATGTCACTAATAAGATAAATGATGTTACAAGAAATACTCTGTGTGTCGTCTACGTGGACTTCAGTAATGCATTTGATACAGTTGCACTTCAGGATTTATGAGGTACGAGGACATGGAGATTAATAGTCAAATTGATATGTGTGTATGGGTCTGGCTAAAGAGGAAATAAAAATGATGAGTCTTGAATAAGGAATTTGCACGCTGAAGGGCATACATTAACAGATTATCTCAAGTATTGGCTAGGCAAATGATTTGTTCTGTGGTTTCTTCAATTATGCTGGCTTCAAAAGAGGGAGTTTGCTCTCATCCAGAGTTAGCAGGCATTGTCCAAACTGGAGAGTTTAGGAAAAGGGAGTTAAAAAAAAAAAAAGAAAGGATCTTCGGGAGTTTGAAGAGTAGAAATTAATTAATGGAGTAAACAAAACAGTGTATTTGAGGACTAATACAAGATCTCTGCTCCCTGCCATGTACATCCACAGAAATCAGTAGTTAGGCTGCTTTAGTGGGGCTATGTAAATGTTATTGAAGCACAGTGTTCTCCATCCATCAGGCTTAGGGAGGGATGAGGGTTGGAAATGCAGTGCAAGAAGGGTAATACCAAATAAATTAGGTGAGAGGAAGTGAGTAGAGCTTGGCTTGTTTAGTTGACCAAAATGAAGGTGCAAATTTTTCATGAATGCAGTCTGTCTGGAAATTGGGACATTCAACAGGCGTGTTTGTAAACAAGCTTCCAGGAGAAGCTTCCAGAAAACCTGTCCACTCCACAAATGGAGAAGAATATTTAGAAGAGCAGTAGTTTTGCCTGCAGTTCCTGAGAACTGCACTGGATAAGTTTTGAAGAATGAAAGGGAGTCCCTCTGAGTCCCCTGTTCCACAGGCTGAACAGACTGGCTCAACATATTGTCATTTTAAACATATTCTAGGAACTAAAAAAGCCAGCATCTGCCTTTAAAGGAAAGCATAATCCAAAATCGTCATTGAAGTGAATGTTTGCTGTGCATTTTGTTCAGAGTTTTGATATTTTCAGCAATAAGCTGATGGAAGAGAGACAGAAGGGACAACCAAAGAGGAACAAAAAGGTTTTGCTTCAGCTTCTCCTTTATTTTTTTTCAGGCATAACCATGCATTAGAAGACGTAACTGTTTTTTAAAAGCAATCCTTTTTTATATCTAGCTTGTTTCAAGAGGTCGTTTCACTCTCATTGTCACCTCAGGAAAAACAATAAAGCAGCAGTCCTCCACGTAATTGCACAGGCTTGCCTGGTGGGTTCTCTTTCTTGTTCAATGAAGTATCACTCATTTAGATCAGAATACAGTCTTTCTAAATTAGAGGTTTACATGTGTAATTATATAAAATGATATGTTTGTTTACATCTCCAAGTAAAATGTACGTCGTTTTCTATCATTTATCTTTGAAATTCAATTTTGCTTTGTCGATCCCTAATTTATCGCAGGAGATAAATGTGCTGTTAGAGTGTTTACAATGCCTCTCACAGCCTGTGGGTAATAGAATTACCCTGGTTATTGCTATTCATTTTGACATTTCTATGGTTAGGAATACACGATAGTTTTACGTTCCTGAATATACGGTGGAAATCCTAATGCTATTTATTGTGACTGCCCTTTTGTTTTTATCCATCTAAACTCTTAAATTTACTTTCAAAGAGTAGTGGGACAGTTAACAGCTGATGGCTATATTTCTCAGCAGCTGCGTACTCTCTTCTGTGTTCAGTATATGCGTGGAGGAGCTGTGTTCATACCTCTGTGTGTATGGTTAATAAATATTTGAGATTTCCGATAAACTCATCAGTAAACCCATAAACTCCCATAGGAATTTCTGCCAATTCGGCCTTGGGGCTCTGGTGAATGAGCAGTGTGTATATCCAGTCAGTGAATTTATGGAACATTTCTATAAAAACGGTGTTTGTTTTACTTATTCCCTTTGTCTGCTTAACTGGTTGGGTTAAATGGCCTGTATTTTCAGCAAACAATCCCAAGGCTTTTTTTTCCCATGCAGAGCTTTCCAGTGTAACTCTGCAGAATGTTTCCTTTGATATCTTGTTGTGGTTTTCTTTCTGTGTCCTTGTTCCTTACAGTATCTGAGAAAGGCAGATTGGGAAGTGCATCTGCTTTGAGCTGTGATAGGGTACCATCAGTGCTGCAGGATGCTCAGAGCCTCTCACAGGGCACAAGAACTCTGCAGAGAAAGGTCTCTAATTCTGTAGTCTTGTTTCCATTTCAAAATTGTTCTCTTGGAAGGTAAGGATCAATATTTTCATAAGGACAAAGTTTCCCTCAGCAACTTGGGACTAGGAAGCTTTGAGACGAGACTTTGGCTAATCCCTCCAGACCATTTCTGTGTCGGTGTTTCAGTGCATATATGGCCTTGTGCTGCCTGGCAGTCCTAGGCAAAAACCCTAAATCTACTGCAAGTGGAAAGGGTGTAAAGCATGTACTGCTATGATTTGGAGCCAGGCAGTATGTTCTGAGGTTATGTTTAAACCCTGCATAATAACCTGAAGTCCCTAGTCATACTTCCAACCCCATCCCACACTAGTACTTTCTTAATTAAATGTTTTTTGTGAATATGCAGAGAAGGAAAAAAATTATAATGGACAGTAAAACATGCAGTAAATTGTACTCCTGTTAATCTTTCATTGGGGAAGGGGAAGATGTTACTTTTTTTCTCACCTTCCTATCTCTACGAAGAGACTCAGCCTTCAGCTTAAAACAGAAAAATTTGTTTGGCTTCTTTTACTTTAGCCTGCTTGTTACCTGTCTTATACTCTTTTCATATTTCACCTAAACAAAGTTTGAGAATAAGAAATCAAATAAAAGAGTTCTTCAGAATTATTTTTTTCCAAATTATTCTTTATACTATAAAATTTGCAACACTTCCAGAGATAGCAGTAAAATATGCTGTGTCTCCATACCAGATTCTGTTATCTTTTAAGCAGTACTTCAGGAAAGAGCTCAGGTAAGGTTATCCATCCACAGGTTGAATGAAAATAATTTAATTTCATAAGGAGAAGGCTATTGAACTCTCCTTGGCTTCACAGCCATATTAGGGAAATTCAATCTGTGTTAGAAAATAGCCTGTGGCAAACTAATTTGTGGTCCCTAAGTGCCATAGTATTGAAAAATATGTGAATTTCTTCTAAGTCAAGGGTCAGTTTAGTTACTATCACACCTACAGCCGTAAGCTATTCTGGATGTGCAGAGAATAAGCATCAGAATAAGCAAACCCACGGCAGTGTTTCCCTCTGTGTACTACTGTTGAAGCTGTCCAGTGCTTCAAGATTTCCTCTGCCATAGGCTTTGCATTTAACAGCCCTTGATGATTTTTTTTTCTGTGGCTAACTCCATGAATTAATTTGTTTCCAACAAAAATACTTCAAATAATGCATATATATTGAAAGAATTAATATCAGTAAATAATATAGCTAAATATGCCTCTGTAAATATATGCATTTTAAGATAATTTTTAATATTCAACTTAATGTGTAGACATAAAACGTCACAGATGTAAATATACATTGTCAAATATTTGACTGTATATGCAATATATCATCATCATCATCATCATCATGG
>VZRE01006763.1:0-30529 GCA_013396775.1 Cephalopterus ornatus
TTCAAATGGAAGCAAAATAAAATTAGGCTACACTGAAAATAACATGTTTTTCGTAATTACTTTTTGAAATTAGACTAGAGTGTCTGTAATTAGCTTAAAAGTTGCTCTAAAACTAAATTCAGCCTTTTTAGTATATTAAGGACTTCCAAAGCTTTTTGAATTTGACGGAATCCTGGCATTCTGTCCTGACTTTTAGCACATGTAATTCTTCTTCAGGAAGAAATTGATACAGAAACACAGAGTCAAATAAGTTGGAAAAGATCTCTGAGATTGAGTCCAACCTTTGAGCAAACACCACCATGTCAACTAGACATATAATTTCAGAATTTCTGCTATGAAAAGAGTTTTGATTCTCAATTTTTCTGCAATAAACCGTAGCTTTGGTGTTTTTTTGAGTAACACAAATATCTTTTCTTCAACAGAGCTTGTATTTTAAACTCCGATCTATGGTTCCCTGCTGTCTTTGCCATGTAAACTTCACAGTTGCTCTACCAGAGGATGAATTAGTTCAGGTAAGTGCACTGCTGCATTTGACTTTCAGCTTGTAGGCGTGGCGGTCTGGTCCTGTAATTGGTGTTTGCTGCTCAGAGTGAACTGGGCTGTGATTTGATTTACTTCTGTGTCTGGTGAACTCGGAAGTAAAACTCAACAGTTCATTCTTTCTGCTCACTGAACGTTATGGCCTTGAGCTCACCAGTTTTGGTGAACTGAACCAGAGAATGGGTCAGCTTGGAATGGTCCGGTGTTCCTGCTCAAGCGGGATCATCGCCAGAGCACATGGCACAGGATTGTGTCCAGACAGCTCTGAAATATCCCCAGCGAGGAAGACTCTGCACCCTCTTTGAGGAGCCTGTTCTATTGCACAATAACGAAGTTCTTCCTCATGTTCAGGTGGAACTTCCTGTGCATCAGTTTCTGCCTGTTGCTGTCATTGTAATTGTCTCATTTTTTCTTGCCCTTTCAAGATGATGTGTTGTATTTTCATTATTTTTAGACCAAATGGGGTCTTTTTTTAGAAGCATAGCATCATTCTTGCGTTCAGTTAAACGTCATTTTCTCTTACAAAATGAATTTTTATGATCTTTTTTAATGTCTGTTCACCAAGAAAAAAGGAAAGAACTGATGAACAAATCCACAAATGTGGGACAAACACTGTCAGGCATATGATCTAACAACAGACCTTACTATTACCTTTTAGGCTCTGCCATTGAGAGTTTTAATGGGTATGCTTAGATGATTTTTTTTTCACCACCATATTCTCTTTCTATGCCAAAAGCTGCTTGTTTTCAAAATTATTTTTGCAGATTGCACAAGATATTAAGTTACCTAATAAGCTATTTCTGATTTGCAGATTGCAGTCACAGCTGTTGCAATTACATATGACAAAAACCAAGCGTTACAAGCCAACAAAGCCCCTACAGAAAAATCACAACAAAGAGGTAAATAATGTGAGGCATATAAAGAAAAGAGATAGTATTTTTCTTTCCTTTTTTTCTCCCCAGTACTTAATGAGTCTGCATTTTAATTTCAGTTACATATCAATATTTTTACAGGGAGGCTCTTTCAAAACATAGAGGGTTTTTAGAGTTCATATACGTACCTCCAGCAGGATGACTTACTTATCAAGTATTAGGAATTTGCTTTACATTATCAACAAACTTACAGTAACACAAAGATAAAATTTGGTATTTCCTTATTCCATCTACCATGTTTCTTTGATTATTTTTAACTAAAGAATCATTGTAACAGATGATGACATTTCCATTGTATTTTGAAACGTGGTGTAAGTCATCAGAGACTATTTGTTCTTATAAGCACCAAATTTTGTCCTTACTTCAAGAAAGTAGAAAATAAATTATTCATACTACTTAGAAAAAAAACCTTCTGAAAAGCCTTAAGCAGGTCAGTAATGGGTTTGGAGATCAGTAAAGCATATGGAATATGGAGGGAATAGAAGGGACTACTATAATCTGCATATGCCATCTTGCTAATGAAGCACAATCTTATGCTTGAAATGTATATATGCAATCTGGAAATGGGAATTCAGACAGAATTTTGAAGATGCTAGATTCTGAGGAATGGAAGTAGGTAGAGGACAGAGCCATATGCTTCTAAAACATTAGTTATAGCTGACTTCTTCAGCATATTGTTTTCTTTCATGTGAAATAAATCCAAATGTTAATTTTTACTGAAATGTTTAGCTGACATAGATCCAACTGCAGAATCAAAACTAAAATGCATGAATTGACTTGATATTTTTCCCTAAAAATACTAAATCAAATCCTGTTCAATGGAACACAGGTTCTGTTCAACGTTGCAGCTGGATTTATTGTCAGACACCCAACTGTCCCTACAGAACTGCATCACTATTTGCATATGCTGAAAAAATCTGTTCCAGTCAGACCTGACTAAATTGAATCTGCTAATTATTACTTGCAAATCTTATTTTGGGGGTCTGTAATCAATTGGGAATATTTTCATTGTTGAAGCATCTACAGACAATGAAGAACAGCTACAATTTCCATTGGAACTTTGCTCTGATCCGCTCGCTTCTCAACCATTCTCTCCAGCTAAAGGTCAGTTAAGTGGAGGAACGTTAAACTATTGGTTTTATTGATTTTTGAGTTCTGATCTTTCATGGTTTCTATGGCTTTAAAATATCTGTACTTTCACATGCTTGAAATATTCTTTGCTACCTAAGCATAAGGGGTATATTTACTTAAGAAGTAAAATTTTTTGACTTGCGTAGGATGGGTTGGCTAATAATTCTATTGGGTTTTTAATAGATTTTCTGTAGCAGTTTTATCTTTGCATTTAGAATATTGAAAATGCTTCAAACCAATGGCTATGTGGTGTCATTTGACTTAATTATAAATTACCTAATAATTAGGCTTGCTGCATACTGCTCTGCTTCTGTAAATGGCCCATGGAAAATACCTCCATGTTTTCTCAGCCTCAGATAATCTGATTGTTTTCATGGTGGGAAATACTTTATCTAGCAATAAAGTACTGGTTGCATGCTGATTTTTTTTTTTAAGTGAAAGGATCCTAAACATGTGTAGTAAATAATTTGTACAGTGCAGCACATTTCAGCTGTTAAACAGATGCTTCGTTTTACCTGAGATGGAGCTGCACATTTCAAGAATGGTTGTCACAGTTTTTCTACAGCTGCATTAAGAATGAGGTGGTAATTCACTGAAATCAGCCGTCTTTACTTCCTTCTCCACTGTTGGGTTATCTACTCACCAAAATGGCTACTGAAAGGAAATTTAGAATCTGTGAATTACTGTAAATCTTTTTTTACTAAAATGTTCAAGAGCTCTTTCTTTTTTTTGCCCATTACATCAGTTGTATAAAGAAGGGTACCTGTCACATTTACATGTACTTTCAGAGGTCATATTAATTTCAGCAGTAATATTCTTGGTGCTTGGCACTTTTTTTAAGGCATTTGCATGTGCTTAACTTTCAATTAGTCACACCGTGATACTGTTGACCTTTTATTTTCAAAAAGAGGAGCTATCCAGAAATGTTCAGACACTGGAGAGTGTCTCTCGCTGTTGGTGGACTGTGTTACCTGTGTACTGGGCACTGACCAGTGGAGGGCAGCCTGCTCCCATGTATCCCTTTTCCTGATGTTCTTCACATTCCATATCGTGCTGTACGCAGCCTTAGAGCTATTCAGCTGGATAACTATTCCATCTGTCATTTTTTCACACATCTAGAGTCGAGCTTTCATTGTTGTTATGTTTACTTAGCAGCTTATTTAATATATTGCTACTTTACTGTGGGATTGTTATTTTGAAAATATTTGTGTACAACCTTATACAACAATGAATTTTAATAAATAATCATATTAAAATTACAAGATAGGTTTAGTAAAGTTAATTGTTTATAGTAATTCTGTCCCTATAAAAGTACATAGGATACTATATAGAGGGAGTAGTTTTTTTGTATTTTACTGTAAAATTTTTTATAAGAATCATAGAATTGTTTGGGTTAAAAGGGACCTTAAATCTCATCCAGTTCCAGCCCCCCTGCCATGGGCAGGGACACCTTTCACTAGGCCAGGTTGCTCAGAGCCCCATCCAGCCTGGACTTGAACACTTCCAGGGATGGAGCAGCCACGGCTTCTCCGGGCAACCTGTTCCAGTGCCTCACCACTCGCACAGGAAAGAATTTTTTCCTAATATCTAATCTAAACCTACTGTATTCCAGTTTGAAGCCATTTGCCCTTGTCCTGTCACTACATGTCCTTGTAAATAGTCTCTCTCCATCTTTCTTGAAAGCTGCTGTCCTGTACTGTGTGGCTCTGCTTAATATATTCTCTAAATGGACTTAATTTTGTCTTATTAGAAACCCTGGAGGGTGCAAGTTCCCACACAGGTATTCCTGCTGCTCAGAGAGGTGAGTTTGCTTTATTTAGCCATATGCCAGCAGAGAAAGAGCATTCTTGGGATATTGGTATACTCTTTTTGGATATGTCTTAATCCAGGAAGCGTTTACTAGTTAACTGAGAATGCATGCTCTGGTGTGGCTTAATGATACCGTAATATTTTGATGTGGTTTTTAATGACAAAAGTCAGATTTGTTAACAATAAGCGTCTCTCTGTCAGATATATTGAATACCACTTTATCTGACAGAAAATTAGTTCCCTGAAAGAGCTGTTTTGCTTGTCTTAATTTGAAGTTAGCATGTGTTCCTTCCGTTTCTTCAGGGTAATGAAGAAACTGTGTTTGCAAACCCTTTTTTTTTCTTTTTAAAGATACGCAAACACCCCTGCAACTAATACCAAAAAGTCATAGCAGAAACAACTCTTACTTCTTACTGTAATGATAATGGGAGGGGGTGTTGGAGGGAGGATGTTGGGGCAAGAAGGCAACGTTTTGTAAGAATCCATTTGTGTTTAAAACCGAGGTGTTGTTTCAGCTTGTGACTCTTATCCTCATCACCAAAGCTTTTTTTTCAGTCTGTAGGTTAGTTATTGATAAAGACAGTTGGGAAGTTTAAATTATGACCAGCAGCTCTTTGTGAGGAAAAGAACAGCAATGAAAATTGAAATTAAAAAAGGCTTAAAATAAAGTTAAAGAAGCCAAAACTTAATACCTAAACTGAGATTAAAAAAAACCTAATCTAGCATAAGTCATTAATGACTGTATTTGCATGTTTTTTCAGTGATGAAGTCCCAGTCAGGCAGTTGGTTCAGAGCTGGGACATCACCAGAAATCGGTATATTGGTTTGGACAAGTCCAAACCTCTACTGTAACTTTTCCTTTAAACAGACCTGGAAAGGGATGGTTGTTCTCTCTCAGTAATTGCTTCCTCAAAAGGAGCATTGAGATGAGCAAGAGACATCATCCATATTTTTTTTCTGTTTTTTTTTTCTTTTGTTTTTCTGTCTGTGTTTTCAGCAACGTCAGTTGATTACAGTTCCTTTGCAGACAGATGCAACAACTGGATAGAGCTCATTAAACTGAAAGCTCAGACCATAAGGCGCGGATCAATTAAGACAAGTAGGCGGCTGTTTCTACCACGTTATGATAATCTGAGACATATCTCTGATTTCCCAGTGGTGACTAGTGGAGTTCTCTGCCCAGCAGTAGCATTGCAGATCACCTGTAGAATGAATTCTGAGTGTGAAAACTGCCGACATTGTTGACGTCTCTGTAAGCTCCCGTAGGGTTTATGAACCAGTAGCATAAAAAGCCAAATATAGCGTTTCTGTTCACTTAGTAAAAATTAGCTCTCGATAAATGTGTACGCCTACTAATTGTGTAACATACACTGCATGGATGTAGGTGTATGTATGATCTTGGAAAATTTGGGGGTGAGAAACAGGAAGCAATCACCAAGGTGACAGTCACTAAATTAGCGAGTGGTGAGTTGTTTTTTCAGTAGTTCTTTGGCCACAGGTCTGACTATCTTGCTTAAATTAGCAGAGATTAATACCTGTTTTAATGGAAAATGCTGCACTGGGTAAACACAACAACTTTCACACTTCCTATAATTTGTTCCTCCAGCAGAATACGTATTTCAAAATGTTGGCACTTTTTTCTTTACCTTCACTCTATAACTGATTGTTGTATGTGCAGCTGCTCGCCTCAATGTTTTCCTTTGCAGGAATGCCACTCTTCCAAATAAATGCCATTTCAGCTTTTTGTCTCCTTTTGCATGCTTTGCATGATGATCTCCTTTCTCACGTGGTATGGCTGAGCATCACAGGCAGCTGAATGTTGTCACCAAGCTATTTGGAAACCATAAAGAAGAGTTTTTGTGTTTTGGGAAACGGTGGTCGATCCTGATAGTTACTTTCTCCTCTTTTTTTTCCCATCTTTTTAGCTGCTTCACTTGATAAAGCAAGTCCATTGGCTGAAGGATACTTACGGCACCGTTCTGTTCCGTCGTGCACCAATTCTACCGTCTCAGTTGTTAAGATGACACCTCTTTCTTTTCTACCTGGGGCTAAAATAACCAAATATCTTGGGATAATCAACATGTTTTTTATACGAGAAACCACTTCTTTGCGTGAGGTGAGCTGCGTGCCAGGGATTAGCATTTTTTTGTTCACTGTAGTAATCAAAGGTAAATGTCTGAAGAGGTTTGAGTTGAGGTATGGCACAAGCAGGGAGCAGGATTTGTGTCACTTGGGAGCAGGTGCTGAGTGGGGAGTAAGTTCCATTGCATTGCTCTTGTTGGAGAAAACACTGAGAGAGAGCTGCTTTGGGTTTGGCAACGTTAGGAAAGGGTTACTTAACCATTGCCATTGCTGTTCAATTGGATATGATACTAAACCAATGAGTTCTTAGAACTATATGGAAAAAATGGATCTTTGACCAACAGTGATAGATGGGATCATTTGAACCCAAAACAGAGATTAAGTTAAGCGTTAAAAGAAATAAATTCGTAGAATCACAGAATGGCCTGGGTTGGAAGGAACCTTAAAGATCATCTAGTTCCAAACCCCTACCACCAGACCAAATCATCCATTCTGCTCTCTTTTAGGAAGCAAAATGATTAACTTTCACAGTGTATTTGGATTTTAAAATTCTTTGGTTAACACAAGGTTACCCATGTCGTAGGTAACTGTTGTGCTGATTTTTAACATTGCATTCTGTGCATTCTCTGTAACGAAACTCTGTGTGATGAATGTCAAAAAGTATGCCACAGAGTCTATAACCACACAACCAGGTTACAGGTGTAGCTACTAATACTCAAACAATGATCTCTAGTCTGGGTCTGGAAAACAAATAATCCTCTGAGCATGCCAAAATGCAAGCCATGTTCCATATAATTTTCATTTTCGTTGGGCAAGTAGTTGCATCTTTCTGCTTTTGGCCACAGAAGTAAGACGGTACCTCTTCTCTGGTTTGTCAGTGCTGAAGGGGTGCTGTTCCTCACTGATTACACGTGGATAAAATGACAGAGCAGATGTTAATAAATGTTCAGTAGCTGATAAGCAGCTTTGGTAACTGTGATAGCAGATCCCAGCACAGATGTGTTGCTCAAGAGTTTGATTCAGCTCCTCCATGAAGTTGGGACAGTTGTACAGTCTCTGGGATACTGTCAGTGTGCTGTTTCCAGCACCCAGGGCAGCTAATTTAAATTGCTTCAGCTACATAGGCTGCAGTACAAACTAATCGTAACACTGGTTGCACAGTGGTGCCCTGAGGCTGTAAAAGAGTCAGAACAGAGCAGTTATTATATCCAACTCCAGCAATGTGTTTCAGGTTCCACAGGAAAGTAATTAGCAGCATTTGTGTTGCTATTGCTTACAGAATATTGAGGCCCTATGAATGCTTTCATAGGCTGAAATGTATACCAGAACCAAAAATGAATGATAGTTTAAAGTCTGATTGATCCAATAGTTTGAGGTTTTGCTGTTTACAGGTGGGAATTTGTAATCTTTTTGTTACTTGTTGTCATTCAACTTTGTATTAGGCTTATAATGTATTTTTTTCGCTATCAGTTTCTGTAACTGTTAAAACACGTGGACAAAATGAGAACGTTCAGGAGAATGATAAACTTGCATTGAATTTTGATTTTTGGCTGCAATTGACTTCATTCTTGCTTTATGCTGGGATTGATAAAGTTGTACTTGTCCTTTTGTTTGTAAATTTTCATCCAAGATATGTTTTTCTAATGTCTTTATGAGTCTGTTCAAGGTAGATTATACTTCTTCCAGTAGATATGAATTCAGCTTAGTTCAATCTCTTCTTCTACCTGCCTCTTTCATTTTCACCAGTGGCACACACACACACACATGTGGGAAGTCTGGCGGTCTTGCCTTTCATTTTGATCTTTTACAGATATTTTGAACCAATAGTGAGCTCTGTTTGAGCTCATTTTCTTTGTTTTTTCTGTGGATTTTTATTTTTTTGTTTGGTTGCCTGGTTGATGTATGTTTTTTCCCCACTGTGTAGTTGGTCACATTCTTTCATAAAGGTTATCTAGGAAAATCCATACTTTGTTGTTTTCCTTCTCCTTTCACATCAGTTTAAATTATTCAACTTGGCACCAAAGAAGTAAAAATTCCCCACAAGCACCATCAAGTCAAAAAAATTAATGAAATGGGATGGCTAGAAGTTCCTTTGGGCTTCAAGGAGGAAAATAAATAAATAGCTTGAATAGCTCAAGTCTCTGCTCTGTCCGTTGCTTACTGCTTATTTTGAAGGATCATTTCTTTACTGAGTGTTGAAAACTAATGACAGTCATTAACATACATCAAGTTGGAGTCATCAGAGGTAATGGCCACTCCTTACCGGTAATTTCCAAGAAGTCTAAATCTCTTTTAATCCTCAGTATGAATTATTCTTTATTTGCTTTCCAGTTATCAAAAAAAAAAAAAAAGGCAGTATCATTTCTGGTGACAGAATAAATTGTTATTGAACTGTCGTTGGGATGTTAAATGTTCCTGCAGAGGTGTAGGAATGTCTGAAAAGCATGGGTATATGTAATATACTGACTGCAGAGAATGAGTCACAAATTAATAACCTGCTTTTCTTACTTTTCCTCAAACAGTAAGTTCATAGAATCACAGAATGGTTTGGGTTAGAAGGGACCTTAAAGGTCATCTCATTCCAACCCCCTGGCATGGGCAGGGACACCTTCCACTAGACCAGGTTTCTCAAAAGCCCCGTCCAACTAGGGATTGCATATCCACAACTTCTCTGGGATGAATTTCTTCCTATTATTTAATCTAAACCTACTCTCCGTCAGAGTGTGAAGCCATTCTCCCTTGTCCTGTCACTCCAGGCCCTTTTAAATAGTCTCTCTCCATCTGATCTTTAACTGTGACCAGCTAAACAGTGAATAGCTTTTAACTTCTCTACAATACACCATTTAGGATGCACTGAAATATTCAGCTTATAAATATTTAAGAAAAGTATTCAGCATCTTGTATCTAGACCTAACATAACATACAATATATTTTTTTCCATTTTAGGAGGGTGGTGTCAGTGGTTTTCTCCACGCTTTTATTGCTGAAGTGTTTGCAATGGTGAGAGCTCACGTTGCAGCTCTAGGGGGGAATGCAGTTGTCTCCTACATAATGAAGCAATGTGTTTTCATGGAGAATCCAAACAAAAATCAGGTAAATTATGATATGAAGTAACAGTGCTGTTGTGATTAGTATGATACAAATACACATTTGATGTATTTAAAAACCAGCAGCTCTGGAGAGCCGTGTCTGCATAACACTTCTGGATGTCTTGTGATGATGTTTGAAGAAGGCAAGAGACTTCTCGAGCACCTGCCTTAACACAAAATTAGGAATATGCTTCAGAAATATCCAGATGGGTAAACATACTGAGTTTACTAGAATGAAGAAAAATTGCAGAGAACAGTCGCACAGTAGTGCTGAACTTACTTAGTTTTCCTGATGTTGCAGTGCAGGATTTTCATCCAAACTCCCCGTAAAAATACCTGGAGTTGCCAATATAAAATGCTCCATTTTGTACATAAAGGGACAAACCTTTATTAGTAACGACTAACAATTGAAGATGATTGTTTTGGTAAATGGAATATGTTCAAAACAGTAGTGAAAGCAAGTAGAGCTACCCAGATATTTCATTTGTGGTGTCCTACAAGACTCCATCTGCGTGTTTGATAGCACACAAGTGAGTGAATATAAAAGAAAACATAGCACAGATTGCTTCACTAATGAATTGTGATGATTTGCCTTTCTCCTGATCCCCATTGGCTTTTCTGTGTAGTTATATCTAGCGGATATTTGTAAACATAAAATATACTGCAGTTTAATAGTTTGTTAACTGTGTGTTGTCTTTGTTTCCAGGCTCAGTGTTTGATAAATGTCAGTGGCGACGCCGTCATATTTGTCCGTGAGTCTGAGCTGGAGATGTTACCAGCACAGCCTCCTACGGCTGTTCCTCAGCCCGCAAGTTCTGCAGGAGAGGTCACAACATGAAGACAGAAAAAGTGGAATAGTCTCTGCCAAATATGAAGATTATTTACAGTGTGGGAATGTTTAGGTTTGCATCTTCAAAATCAGTCTCTGTGACATTCAAAGCCAAAATCCAAGACAATCACCTTTTTTTTTTTTTTTCTCTTTTTTTTTCTTTTTTTTTTCTTTTTTTTTTGTGGTTTAACTTTATGTAAGAGTCAGGGCAGTGTACGGGTAGGTGTGCTCTGGTTCTTTTGTTACAATTCCAGGCTGCAGTGAAACCTAGGCAGCAGGTGAAGCACTGAGAGGAGAGTGGATTAGAATAACAGGCATCATGTGGAACTGTGGAATTAAGCAAAAATTCAGTTGTGTTTTTGAGCTGTTCAACAGGACCACAGTAAGTTGCAATTCAGACCCATTTCTGAGGTTGGGTGTCATATGAGCTGACTCTCAGGTTGAGGTGGGAAGGAGGTGATTGGGTTAGCAGCCTTTGTCCAAGGAGTGAGAGATTTGTGTCCAGGCCAAGAAAATGCAGGCTGGAGCCTGAATTTCCCTTAGATTGTAGAATGTGAAGAGAAAAAAGCAGCACTAAAAAACCAGTTTGAATTGCTGCACACTAAAACTATTTTTCTTTTTTCTTTTGTTTTTCTTTTTTTCTTTTTTTTTTTTTTTTAAAGTGTTGGGGTTTTTTTTTTTGTTTTTATTTCTGTGGACTGTTTGTGAACTGCTGGCTTATTTTTTTTATAATTATTAATATACAGCAGGTGTTTGGGATGGGTATTTGAGAGTTTTTTTTTTTTTATTTTGTTCTTTGTTTTAAAAAGGTGCCAAACCACAGTGCTGTATTCCTGGGCATACCTATTATGGGGGGGAAAAAGGAACAAAAAGTTCCAAAGTGTATCTGTTGCTGTTAAATGACATTCACTTCAATATTGACAAAACAAGTCTTTTTGTTATTTAGGGTTTTGTGGAAGAATTGTCCTGAGGTTCATTTTCTTAAGGCTTGAGTAATCTCTTGCAAGGATGACATAAACTGTCCCCCAAAGGTCAGTTGTGCAGAGGTTATTCTGCAGCCTCCTTCCCATTAAACATGTGGGAAATGCCTGGCTGATTGGAGACTCATTTATGTCTGTGACACTGGTTTCTGCAGGTTGGTTTTGTGTTTGGGGGTTTGTTTGAGGTTTCCTGTTTGGTTTTGTTCTTTTCCAGAACTGTAGCTGGGAAATGAAGGTACTGCAAAGAAAGGAAATTTGTCATTTCCAGTAAATGTCTGAAAGGTGGTGATATTTTAATGTAAAAAAAAAAAGCAAACTTTGATTTGAAGATGCATTCTTACTTAATTCTGACAGTGTCGTACATGGAACTTGAACAAAGATGTAAACTTGAATGTAAATATTCTGTTTAGTGTTGAAATTAAAAAATGGCATGATTACTTGTTAAAACTAATTATTTCATTGTAAATGAGCATGAAAATCATTCTTGCACAATAAATTTCTTTATAAAATTTATTGCCTTTTTATATGTGTAATAGGTAAATGTGTAATGATATCATACGTACTAAAGATGTCCCACCCCGATTCTCCTCAGAGGAACATTTTTTGTGTAGAATGGTACAACATCATTTGTATCCTGGGCTGAAAATTGTATCCTTGGCTGCATCCAAAGCAGCGTGGCACCAGGTGAGGGGGGAATTCTGCCCCTCTGCTCTGGCACCTGCAGTGCTGCACCCAGCTCGGGGGGGTCCCCAGCACAGGAAGGACATGGACCGGTTGGAACGAGTCCAGAGGAGGCCACCAACGTGGTTAGAGGAACGGAGCACCTCTGCTGTGAGGAAAGGCTGAGAGAATTGGGATTGTTTAGCCTAGAAAAGAGAAGGCTTTGGGGTGACCTAACTGGGGCTTTCCAGTACCTGGAGAGAGCCTACAGGAGAGATATGGAGAGGCTACTTACAAGGGCCTGGAGTGACAGGACAAGGGGGAATGGCTTCAAACTGAAAGATTTTGGGTAGGTTTAGATAGATGCTAGGAAAAAATTCCTTACTACGAGGCTGGTGAGGCACTGGAACAGGTTGCCCAAAGAAGTTGTGGCTGCCCCATTCCTGGAAGTGTTCAGGTTGGACGGAGCTCTGAGCACCGTGGTCTAGTGGAAGGTGTCCCTACCAATGGTGTGGACAAGCCCCAACACCCACCCCAACGACCCCCGAAAACCCTCAACACCAGCCCCCCAACTGATGAACTTTGAGGTCCCTTACAACCCCAACCATTCTATGATCCTACAATTCTGATATTTTGGAGAGTTAATTACCCTTTGTATTTGAAGTGTTTGAATTAGGTCCTTACCAGAACACGTCAGTAATACACTTAATCAGCTTTCCAACTTCTGCAGCTGTTGCAACCAAAGCTGCCATGAATTAATTCGCCTGTGAACACTTGCAGCTCTCTTGATTATTTTGCAAGGCAAATCTTGTTCCCCTTTGAAGCTGATGGCAGAATGTGAATAACTTCAAAAGGTCTTGGATCTGGCAGAAGAAGTTGTTTTCAGCATAAGTATTCTGCATGAAATATTATCTGAAGTAGCACATTGAAGTAGCTGGTTTTGATTATTTTTCCTTTTGGGGGGTGGTGGTTGCTTCTCTGGAAGCATTAATGTCATCTTTTCCTTTCTAGCTGTTTAAAGGTCACCGTTTCCTGTAGTGTGTTTCATTAGACATAGAGGAGGAGCTTTCTCATCTAGAAATTTTAATTCTTCTCTAATTATTACTGCAGAAGTTACAAACATGGGTTTTAACTGTTACTAATTGGGATTTGACTTATCTTAGTTTGCCCAGTTGGATAAATGTAACCCGTAGAAAGTTGTACACTGGAGTTGCATTGATTGTTATTTATATTTCTCTCCAGTGTTAAAAAAAAAAAAAAGAAAAAAGGGATAAGTGTGTGCAAGTGAACTTCGCTTTGTAAGGAATTTACTCTGGGAATAACTGCATTGTCTATCTCAACCCAGGAGTTTTCTCATGCCCTCCTGCTGGGAGGGAAGGAGCAAGTGAACAGCTGCGTGGTGCCTGGCTGCCTCCCAGGGTTGATCCACAGCATTGCTGCTTTCTTTTGACTTGAGGAGCCCAGACATCATAGGGTAGAGGGAAAGTAGCCCTGTTCCTATCTGCAGCCCTTGGAAGAACCACCAAGTTTGGGTTTAAAACCTTCATTTCAATACTGTGAATAAACTGGGTGGTTTTGTTAGAATGAAGTGGTAGCATCTGATGTAAAAATCCACCTTCTCCAAGCACTGGTTTACTTGTAGCAGCAAAGCTGGGTCTATGTCAGGCTTTCAGGGCATGGAGAACTGTCCCTCCTCTGGAAAACGGTAGCAGAGTAGGGCAGAGCCTCTGCAGGTGATGGTGGTGCTGCTTGCTGGTTCTTTCCATATCTTTCTCTAACCACCAGTATTGTAAGAGTTGTGTAGTGCTTGCTAAGCTTGGAGGTGAACAGGAATAAACTTCAAGGGAGTTGCTGGCTTAATGATGGCTGGCTCAGTGCTTTAGGAATGCATCTTCTGGAATATAACATCCCACTTTCTGTTTTCAGTTAGAAGTTTGTTTTCAGAGCTGGTTGGAAAATCTTCATTTTGCAGTATTTATCCATGTTATCCTCCAAGTTTGTGAAATCTGATGCACACATGTGAAAGGTGCAAAGTGAGAGCAAATCTCCTCTACTGAATGGTGTGAGGTTGATTGTGGCTCCCCTCTTCCCAAGTGGAATCAAATTATTTTTTCTTGGTTTTCAGTTGAAATCAGAATTTCTTAGGAGATAAATCCCGAGGCTCTGGTTCACTTTTGTCAGACTGGAAGGCAGCCCTGCACCTAGAGACTTAGGCAGATACACGAAAAGAGAAGCAAGACAGATGCAAGGGATTACAAACAGTTGCAAAGAGTGAGACATCAGTGACTGTGAAGTTTTGGGAGAGTTCTCAGTTCTCTTTGAGTGTTCAGATAAGGATAAGGATGGATGGAAGCTTTGATGACTGATCTGAGTTTTCTTGGCGAGCACATTAGGAACAAATGTGCTGCTGCAGCACTTACTGGTCTGTTGAGCTTTGGGCTGTGCGGCAAGAAAAGTTTTCTTGCTGTGCAGAATTTGTGGTTTTGGTGGATAGGAGAAAGCTCAGCTTTGACTAGTCTGCAATGCAGAAATGAAGCAAAAAAGGATGAAGTGACTTGCTTGCCCTGTCTGTGGAAGAGTGCCAGGCTCTGGGAGCTCTAACAGGTCTTACAGTCCGTGCCTGGCCTCATCCCACCCTGCCCGTGGCCCCATTTCAGCCTCTGGGGCCATCTGCCCCAGCGGTGCTGCAGCAGGGCTGGTCTCCAGCCCCCTCATCCCTGCCCTGCCCGGCCATGGACACTGCTGAGCTGGGGCTGCCCCCGTGGCCCCACCTGCCCTGTGCCCTGCCCTGCCACCCCATCACTCCTGGGGGCCTGGGCAGCAGTGGGACACAGGCGTAAGAGCTGGGTTTGAAGATGTAGACTGTCGCAATAGCTTAAATACTGAATCATCATCCATTTTAAAACTGGCATAGCTTACATCAGTCGTGGTAAGTCTGACATGCCAAAGGTTTCCAGTGGCAGGAAAGGGCTCTGACTTCCTGGAGCTCTCTTCCAGGCACAGGCTGGCTTTCTTCTCGTGTTTTCAAGAAGTCAGTTGTATAAACTCTGCCTGGGCTGACAGCAAGCCAGGCTGCTGCTCCTCACTGTACAAACAACCCCACCAGGTACCACTTCTCCTGGGTAACGCCTCCAGTGTTTCACAGAATCGGTTGGTGTCATTTCTCCGCTTCACGGCTGAAGTAACAGAGACAGAGAGGTGTGAAGGAACGTGCCAAGGCCATGCTGGGGACCAGTGGGAGAAGCCAGTCTTTCTCCAGGCATCAAAATGCCATCCTTATGAGCACAGTGTGACAAATGACAATCAGCCAGACGCAAATCTGTGTGCTGCTGGGTCTGCTGTCATTGTACCCATGTCATGGACACATCTGCACCCATACAGCTGGAGTTAATGATATTGGATAGAAATTTGCTGTCTGTATCAGCCAATGGGCAAATTGCTGAGTGAAAGATGCAGTCTGAAGTTTTTTTATTTAATTTTTGGAAACAGAAGTAACCTTTTAATTGATTCACACGTTTTTAGTATGAACACGCACACTCAGGTTAAATGATACTGATTTATTTTTGTTGCAAAAGCAGTTCCATTAATGTGTACAGATATTTCGACTTAAATTGTAGGAAGGAGAGGCACTAGGGTGATATTCCAGTTTTGGTTTCATTTTCTTAATATCAGATGTCTATAACACTTCAATCAGAGAAAACCTTTGCCTGGAAACCTTGTGAGATTTTTGGAAATGTCAGAGTAATTACAACCTTGTGAACGGAATATTGACACCTAAAGAGCTCTTAAATATTGAGGAAGTGCAACAGTGAGCCTGGGAAGCTTTGCAGAGATGCTATTATCTCCTGGCATGCAGTCTAGAAGCCAGAGGAGCAAGTGAAAGCACTTATAGACTGCAACCCTTCCTTTTCCTGCCTTCCTTCTCTGCCCAGTCTATCCGTGTCATCCCCCAACCCGGCACCTTCCCTTCCTCGGATCTTGCCCTGGGCTGCACTTCCCATTTCCATTCCTCCTCTCCCTGCCCTGTCTCTGGAGAGTTTGGTCAACCACAAGTAGGCAACAACACATGCTCTTACCTTCTGCATTTGCTCAGCACAGAGGAGAAGAGGCCGCTGTGTTTGAACTGGGCAATGGCAGGTTCTGTTCACACCTCTCACAGGACAGCAGAGCTGCCTGCGTTGCAGGGCTGTAATTCAAGCTTTTACTGAAATTGGTGATCTATTTATACTTTGGGCTCAGTCCAAGTGCAGCTCTCAGTCCAGGTGCTGTTTGCGTGAGTGGAAATGGCTGAGAGAAGGTGAAATGAAGAGTCACTTGTTATTAAATTGTCATAACGCCCTTCCTCGGTCTTCGCTGGTGCTCAGCTCCTACCCTTGCACCGCATACTGTGAGCTTCGCCACCAATTTACTCTGTCAGCTGGAGATCTGTGTGCAGAGTGATCAGAGCAGGCTGGTCTGGAGGGATCTCTTGTTCATGTCAGAAACCTGCAAAAAGGCTTTTAAATTGTCACTTCGATTTTACATATATCAGCTGTTAAACTCACCCGGAGGCCATGTGAAGGGAATGAAATTCAGCAATGATGTGTTCCCGATGCCGTTTCTTGTTGACAGTGTTGGATCGTTGTTTGTTGAAGGTGAAATGCTCTTGTGTGTCTGATACCACTGATGGTTCTGACTGTCTCCAGCAAATCTGCAGGCCGTCTCACAGCCCAGAAGTGTTCGGTGTCGCTGGATTATTTCCCTATTGCCCCTGCAGAAGAAGAGGGGCTGAGATAAAGAAGCAAAAGGCAGGTGATAGGATAGATAAAAGAAGGTAACGTGGGCAGGAGAAACAGTGAATGAGCATAACAGGAAGCTGAGTGTCTATCAGCAAAAAATGACAGGAAGGAAAATAGGTACTTGGAGACACAGATGAATGATGACTCCCCTACCGAAATGAGCAAGAAATAGTGAAAATAAAGTAGGATAATGTGTTATTTCAGCAATTGCTACAGCAACGTCTTGCTCTTATGTGAAACTTTATATTATTAGGACTTGAATCCTGCTGCCAGGATACATCCAGATTTACAGTGAGTGGCAACAAGACTGACCCACGGGAATCAACGTTTTGAATCCCACTTTGAGAGTTACGATGTTTTACCACAGTCACCATGTTTAATGACCTATGTTTACCACAGTAAAAAGCAAGACTGATGGTCTGAGGTGTCGCCACTGCACTTCTATGCTTGGGATTCACGGTCTCAGTGAGTTAATTGCCACAGGGCAGAGTCCAGTTCTCTGCCTTTTTGTCTTGAAGAAGGTCACTGTCACTCCAGAGAGTGGAGAGCCCAGAAAACATGATCTGTGAGGAAAGGTTGACTCAGCTGAAGCAAAATAGTGACCTGGCTACCATCTTCAAGGGCTGTTTCCTGCACCTGCAGCAGGTAGCAGAAGAAGCTATGGCCTCGAGGCAGAACAGGAAAGGTTCAGGCTGCACACATGGGTTTGCAGTCATGAGGAGCAGGAAGCACTGACTTATTGCCCAGGGTGTTACCCTCCATCAAATGCCTTGGAGAGCTGGGCAGATGAGCATCTTTTAGCACCTGCATGTGTGCCTCTGAGCAGGAGGTGAATTGTATGACTTCCCAAGATCCTTCTTCCTCCTATGGATTTACATGGATTCCATTTTGAACTGAGAAAAAGATCCATCCTCCCAAATACTTGGGTCTGGCCTGAGCTGCTCCTCCTAACCCATGTTCTGGTAACTTCCTGGCAGGAAGCAACAAACTTAATTAAATACGGGGAGAAACAGACATCGCTTTTTACAATTGCCTTGCCTATAAATAAACTGATATTATTTTAATGATGTAATTAGAGTGGCATGAAATCCAACGTAGTTGTTGTTCCCTTCCTAGGAAGAAAGGTTTATTATGATTTGTCTGAACTCATCATAGAGTTTAGACTCAAAAAAAAGCAACCAGGGCCCTCAGAAACAAAAGGGTTTTATACTACAGCAATTACATCAGTGTCCAAATCACTTACGTTAAATGGGAATGTGAAAATAGCCTGGACAGAAGTTTGCTCAGATCCCAGTGATAATGATAATTCAAATACATGTGCATAAATTTAACTTGATATTCTGCAATAGAGTTACATTGTCTCCTTTAATTTAATGAACCATAAAGTCGTTATTTTTTGCAATTAAAAAGGTGTATGGGACAAGCAGCTGGTCTCCCAAGCACCCTGGCCGCACTTTAGAGACAAATTTGACAGGAAATGATGTGAGACTTTTCAAAGCAGTTGTCCAAGCCATTAGGAATCTGACATTAGAGGCTTTGAGTGATTAATGAGTTCAGTGGCTTAACCACAGATTTGTTTGATATCAAACAGCCAGTCTGTGAAAGATACTAACAGTGTGTCATTAATTTCTCTGCAGCTCATTCTATTGCAAACTTGCATTGCCAACTGTTCTCAAATACCTGTTGTCAAGTGAGTCTAGTGTAGAATGTGTGTTGAATCCTGTCAGTTGCTTGTGTGATCAGTTTGCTTCCTTTGAAGCCCTCAGGTGAGGGTTTTTTGACAGCAGTTAAGAGCATAGTTCAAGCCCAGTCAATAAAACGTGGGGTACGAGCTATAGAACAATGTAGAGCTTTTAAGGAAATAAGGGAGGCCATATTCAAGTTAAAAGGATATTGCATCTGGGCAAATACAAAACAAGGTATGTGGGTTTCGTAACTTGTTTTGTTCAGAAGTTTGTTCAAAAGGAACGGTGTCGCATTTTCCTGTGAGAGCTTTAAGGAAATCAGAACAAATACTTTGCAAGAAATAACAGGAAAGTTAAAAGATGGTATTTAAAGAGGAGAACAGTCTGAGTATTGCTCTTCCTTTGCAGAGTAATTGTCCTCAGAACATAAGCACCGAGGAGCAGTTTTTCCACTGTCTTCCCTGGTTTCAGCTGGGATGGAGTTACCGGTGGGATGGGGGAATGAGTGAGTGGTTGCTCGTACTTAGTTGCTGGCTGGGGTTAAACCACGACACTGTCTTGTGATATTACTTGAGAAGGAAAAAAAATGTACACTCCAGTGACAACCGAAGATATTTTTGGCTGGCTAGACACAGATTTAATTCATGTGATTTGCTTGAATGGTATAATTATGATATTAATTTTCATCATGTTGCCTAAATACAAATGCAAGTGCCAGAAACAGAAGACTGAATTGGCAGCCAATGAAATGCAGTTAACACACAGGAAATATTTCAGACTAAAGTAATTTACAGATTATGAGAATGAGTAGGAGTGAAGCAGCAAGAGAGAAGGAAATATATGATACATGAAGATGACAAGAAATCAAATGAAATACAAATTTTACTTGTTTTGCATTTTACCAGCTCTGCTTACTTTCCCCCCAAGAAAATCTCATATCATATTAGCTCTGACAACCTTAAAGATGGGGAATTCAAATATTTTTGACCATTCTCTGGCATAATGTCCAAAAAAATTCTTCAGGTGCTAAAAATCTTGCTGTTGTAGGTAAGTGGGGCTGTTCAAAACAGTTGTAAGACCAATGAATTAGTGAAAAGAATGTAGAGTCATTCAAAGGATGGATAGAAGCATGTATAGCTGGAAGGAAGAGGGAAACACCCAAGCACTGATACAGCTTCTGAGTAGTGAGATTTTAGCTGTTAACCTTCAAGCATCTACAGAAGATTGGAGAATTATTATTCATGAGACTAAGGAAACTTCTGAAAATTAATTCTCAGTCTTTGATGGATGAGGCAGTGAAATATTCATAAAATCTCCTTTCTTCCTTGGCTTTCCAGTTTATCAAGGGTTGTGATTCTACCCCTCTGCTCCACTCTGGTGAGACCCCACCTGCAGTGCTGCATCCAGCTCTGGGGGCCCCAATATAGGAAGGACTTGGACCTGTTGGAGTGAGTCCAGAAGAGGCCACCAAGCTGATTAGAGGGATGGAGCACCTCTGCTGTGAGGAAAGGCTGATGGAATTGGGATTGTTCAGCCTGGAAAAGAGGAACCCTCAGGGTGACCTAATTGCAGCCTTCCAGTATCCGAAGGGAGCCTACAGGAAAGACGAAGAGAGACTATTTACAAGGGCCTGGAGTGACAGGACAAGGTGGAATGGCTTCAAACTGACAGAGAGTAGGTTTAATTAGATTTTGGAAAGTAATTCTTCACTGTAAGGGTGGTGAGGCACTGGAACAGGTTGCTCAGAGAAGCTTTGATGCCCCATCCCTGGCAGAGATCAAGGCCAGGTTGGATGGGGCTCTGAGCAACCTGGTCTAGTGGAAGGTGTCCCTGTCCACGGCAGGGGGTTTGGAATTGAATGAGCTTGAGGGTCTCCTCCAACCCAAACCATTCTGTGATTCCATGATTCTGTGATTCTATCAAATATATTTGTGTTATTTGTGGATCCACATAATCATAACACCTATGAAAATAACTGAGCATGTGCAAACATATTAGTGCTGTGGGAATTCTTACCTAAAGATGCAGAAATATGCAGCTGACTTCATCATTTTTTTTAACTGTCACAAAACTCCAGCTAATGTTTGGAGGTGATCCAGCAACTACTCAAGAGGAACAACTGGATGTTTCTTGAAGAGGAATGGGGACAAAACACGCTGCTTCAGAAAAACAGATTACAAAATTTAAGGAAGACACTAGAAATTAAACACTGGTCTGATACTGAGACAACATAGGAGCCAATAAAACATCAAGTCACTGATAACCATGGTAATTACATTATTTTTGAAATGTTTAAACTGATGCTTGGGTTAATTCCTATCTTGTTAGAAAATTGAGTTAAGTGAAGAGGTTAGTATGCTGCTTCTTAACAGACTCACTGAAAATCAATTTAAACTCTTAAGCTCCTCAATTGTTTTTTTCCACCCTGTAACAAAAGTTTCAGTTCCCTATGAAATTAAGTAATATACTTGATAGAATTCGGTCTACAAGATTCTTGTTTTATTAGAAGGGATGATGGGTAGTCAGCTCAGAAATGTCTTGCTGAGTTTTTCTGGGTTTAATACACTCTGCCTATGGTTTTATAATGGCATTTTAGAGCTACTGTGAATCATTTGAGTTGTGAGTAATTAACCCCTCTGGAAATCTGGCTCCTGAGGATGTCTCATGTTGAATAATCATAAAATGAATCACTGGCATCAGACATGGGAATATTTTGAGCTGATCACCCAAAAATTTGGAGTCATTGTTTGAACAGATACTGACTCAAAACCCAAGTGTATCTGCTCCTGCGATCTGTGTCATGTAGAGAAGAAACAATATTTGAATTAATCTAGATGGCACCCAAGGCAGAGCAGCAAAGGCTGTAGTTAAATCCTAGCACTGACATTTTTCCAGACTGCAGCCCTTATCTATGCTCCAAACTTAGCAATCATAAAGCCTCTGTCCCCAAAGAATAGAGCATCATTTTTTACATGATGATGTGCTGAGGCAAAGCAGCACTTGCAGGTGTACTGGGCTGTTCTTCCACACTCATTTCCTCCTCATCCTCCAGTAACTAACTTACCTTTGTAAAGCTACAAACATACACACATACAAACATACATACAAACTATGAACAAAGCTCCCAACTTTTCTTCTGAGGGGTTTATCTGCTTATTCAGTCCCTGTTCCTCTTCAAGGAACAACCAGTTGTGCCTCTTGAGTAGTTGCTGGGTTATCTCCAGGCATTAGCTAGAATTTTTTGACAGTTAATAAAAATCATGAAGTCATATTCAACACATGTTAACGAAGCTCCCAACTTTCCATCTGAGGACTTATCTGCTTATTCAGCATTTATGGATTTTGAGAATCTGCAGAAGAACAAAAAAAAAAAAAAAGCAGACTTTGCAAGATCTTTGACGTTTATAATTATTATAACTGCAAAACACAGCACATTATTTGTTCCAATAATAGGTCTCTGCGGCAATAGAGTGTTTGCCCCTCCTCCAGGTCTCAGCTGTGGGAAGTATTTTGACAGTTGGATCCACAGTGTGTAACTACATGTGGGCAGAGTTGTGTTTTCTTTTTGCTGCTGAAGAGAGACTTTCAAGTTTGCCACAATTCTCGGGCATTTGAGCACACTTTCCTACTAAAATCCTTTCTTACGCTCTCCTTCCCTTCCGAGGGAGGGAAGTTGTTGATATCCACATTTGTGCTTAGTAGTATCACTCTCTGGAAACGCTTCCTCTGCTATTAGTGGGACACTGCAATGTCAAATACAGCTTACTGTCACAAAGCTGCCACAGCTGGGACTGTAAGATAAAATTTCCCTCTAAGCCTGGAGCCAGTGAGTCGCCGGCACACCCCTTCTGTCTCGCAGGCCCCTTCGGAGGCTGCCGGCTCAGGCACCGAGCTTGTCTTGGGCCTTCCCAAGGGCAGGTTCCATCCATTATGCTGTAAATCATGACCCCTGGAATGGGGAGAGCACCCTAGCAACCTAGCCTTGGAATAAAAACCTCCCTGACAGACCTTTCCTCTTGTTTGGGAACAGAAAGTAGGTGATGATGTGCGCTGGCATCCCACATAGGCACCGCCAAACCATCACTGTGGGATGTGTGAGAGTTCCTGGTTACACTCATGACCTAGAAACAGAAGTCAAATCTAAACCCAGTTCAAACCTAGAAGTAGTTGAAGGCAAGAATCCAGAGAATCCAGTATCAGCTTGGAGAAATCCACCCTCCATCTTGCAAACCACGGACTCCCTCTTCACTTGGAGTGAATGAACACAGACTCCTTTGCTTTTATACTCTTCAGAGTACAGGCAGATACTGTTTGAGGATTCATAGACAATCTTTTAATTTCCATTTCCCTCTCTGAAGACATAGTTCTAGAGAGAGATACCCATCTCTTTTTTTCCTCTCAGTTTGTGGTTATGGTGGCTATAAATAGTAGCTTTCACTGCAATTTAGTGCTTCCTCGTGTCCTGACATGAAGAAGCTTAGTGATTTCATGCAGTTTGTTTAAATGACCTACATTTCAAAGCTTTTCCAAACACTGACGGGTTGGGAATCTCATGAACACAGACTTTCCTGTGGTGATTGAGCAATTGTGTCTGCCCTGCTGCAACTGAGGAACATGGAGAAGAGAGAAAATGGAAGTTCAGTTAACTTTGTCAGTCCACTTTGTCTTTCTGCTGTATTTTTCTAAGCTGCTTACGCTAGGTATTAATATGCAGACCTTATGGATAGTCATTTCTTTTCCTTTTTGTAGCTCAGGCTGAGTATGGCAGAAAGAGACACTGTATTCACTCATGGAACAGATTTTACATGGCACTTCACTAGGCATTTTTTTCCCCAGCATTTTTTCAAGAATATTAGGTCTGTTGGAATCTTCAAGTCTGCAAAAGACATTGTACTATGCAGGTAAGGACTTTGCTTGTTGTAATAATTGATTTTTGAATGACACTCAATAACATGTTGTCCCAGTTGGCTTGACTTTCAAACTATGTTTTACATTCCAACCTGTTTTGGCCCTACCAGTTGAGCAGAAATCATTTTAATGATGGTACAATTGCACTTGCCATCTTGGTGTAAGGGGACACATTAACAGATGATTGATTAAGTTCAAGTCAAAATTTTTGTTCTTTGCTTCATTTCTGATATACCATTAATTTTATGTTACCCCTTCTGTGCCCCCAAAAATTATTCTTTGTGCAACAGTGTTAAAATATAATAAACTGATAATGTCATATTTCCCACAACACCAGCTGTTTGAATTAATGACTTGTGAAGCTTTCCTTCTAGATGACAGTGTGATGTTTAGTAAGACAAAGTCATCCATCTCCTGTGGCTCTTCTAAAGACAAAAAACTGTTTTTTCCTTGCCTTTCAAATGGTTTGCAGGACTAAGCTTGAAACAGGGTGAACCCAAAATATTTGTTTTTAAAGGGATTCACATTTGAATAATTAACTCGAGAAAAGTAAGCATGATGAAGCTCCAGAGCTAAAGATGTCTGTGTGTCCAGAGCCCGTGTACCCTGGGTAGCGCTGGTGGGATCACATTAATTGACAACTGTGAAGGAGCTGCTGCGGTCTGGGATGCAAAGTGTGGCTGAAGCTCAGCAAAGGAATGTGCAGGTTGGTCCCAAGTCCTTGATCACTCAAGTTTTTAGTTACAGTGTTGATGTCCTCTTTGGGGGATACTGCAGATCCCTGTGGGAGGCTGCCCTTCCCTGGAAACCACGTAATTCCCTGTGTGCAAGTCTGTGTGCTCAGGCAGCCCAGAAACCAACAGCTGCACCCAAAGCAGCGTGGCCAGCAGGTGAGGAGTGGACTCTGCCCCTCTGCTCTGCTCTGGTGAGAACCCACCTGCAGAGCGGCATCCAGCCTTGGGGACTCCAGCATAGGAAGGACATGGACCTGTTGGAGCGAGTGCAGAGGAGGCCACCAAGATGATCAGAGAGATGGAGCACCTCTCCTACGAGGAAAGGGAGAGGAGGGCTGAGGGTTCCAGCCATCCCTGCTGAACCTTCTCTTTAAACACATTTCTGCATCACCTTTTCCAGGGGGGACAGCTGAACAAATCGCATCATCCGGATCTACTGTTAATTCTCAGCTGGTCTCAGAAGCAGAGGTGCTTCCTGACGCCTCACACACATTCATGTGTTTCTCCCTAATAGGAACTTAAGGATCATTTGTTATAGGAAGAAAAGATACAGCAACAATGTTAACAAGCTTTTTCCTCTCCTCTGCTTTTTTCCCATTCACTTCATCCTATTCTAGAGGCTTACTTCTTGCGAGACCAAATTTATTATGTCCCACTCTATATCAGAGATGACCTTCCCATGAACAGGATTCTTAAACAACACTAAATTATGAATGATGGCTTCCTGACAGCAACTGCTCAGATCGAAACTTCAGCAAATGTGAGACATGAGGTCAGCATCCATTTGAATCCCCCAGGAAAAGGAACTACCCTAACAGGGGAAGAGCCCGCTTGCTTCAGAGATGTGCCTGGAGTCTGTGTGCATGTGTATGTACATGTTCCGTTGCTCCATTTATATTCATTTTATTTCCTTTATAAATGGTGTATAACACAATAGGACCCCTCTAGCCATAACGCATTTGGCATGACAGTTCTAGTGCATAGAATCATAGAATGGTTTGGGTTGGAAGGGACCTTAAACATCACTTAGTTTCATAGGCAGGGACACCTTCCACTAGAGCAGGTTGTTCAGAGCCCCATCCAACCTGGCCTTGAATACTTCAAGGGATGGGGCAGCCACAGCTTCTCTGGGCAACCTGTGCCAGTGCCTCACTACCCTCACAGTAAAGAATTTCTTCCATATATTTAACTTATAATTTCCATCTTTCAATTTGAATATTAATTTGATATTGTGGTTACAATTCTCCCCTCCAGTAGGATTATATAAAACCATCTGTCATACCAGTGGCTTAAAATGCTTTGTCAGTGAGAATACACATTTTTTGGTGGTTTTAACAGAGCTACAGAGTAAATTCTGATCAGGAGAAGCATAATGGAAATTTGCCAACAGGCCTTTTACGGGCAGCTGTGTGTCCATTCATGGAGTTCACAGTGTTTGTGTTATTCTTACAGATTGAGATTCGGATCCCTGTTTTTTTAACTGTATCAACAGCAGGAATGCAGAGAAATCAGCTCGTTCACAGGCAACACCACAGAAAAACTGGCCTACAATAATAGCTCAGACAGGAGATGATTGAAAATTTTGCTGCTGTACATTGGGTCAAAAAACACAGCACTGAGGATTTATGGCAGTGGGGAATAAGAGCGGGGGTTGGACATAGAATACCTACCTTTTTCAGCTTTCTTCTCCCTTAGAAAACAAATCCAACCTTCACATAGACTCTGCTAATGAAGCATGAAATACTTGAAGAGCTGATGGCATGGTGTAGAGCAAGGAATTTTAGTCAGGTGGTAACTGAGTGGATATGGAAGATTTACCGAATGGATTTACCAGGTATATGGCATGATAACAATTTCATCAACTAAAAGGATGCCATAGCCTGAAAGCTGATTCCAATGCAACTCCTCTGCTAAATTCTGCAGAGAGGAAAGTGCGTGGGATGCTGAAGTGAAGGGGGAATCCCTGTTATTTTGGAAGTGAGAGAGCTGAAAGAGAGTGATGCCTGTAGGAGTACAAGATTCTCCAAATGAAAGCAGGCAAAACTTGGATTTTTTTGAAGGATGCAGCTCTGATCTTCGTATGTGTTTTGGCCTGGGAGCAAGGGAAAGAGATGGATTCTAACGCTTGAGAAAGGCGTTGGCTGAGCAGAGTGTCAGCTCCACCCGCAGGGGCAGGAGGGGAGTGCAACAGGGAACAGAGGGGATTTTGCCGGTGCTTACTGGAGGGAAACCGGGAAAATCACTTCACCGCGTTTTCTTTCTGATCGGTAGATAGTCACACTGTTTCTTCGGAGTGTTTAGGAGACATGTTATTTCGTGCTCTCAGTTGTTGCTTTCCTCTGTGCTGCTTTTGCTGCTTTTTGAAGAACAACTTTTTTTTTTTTTTTTCTGTAGAGGGTGGACCCTGCTCAGGATACCTGTCCTTTCTGGCTGGGGGTCCGACTTGGAACCACAGTAATGGAGGTGAGGTCAAATCTTGACACTCAGTTCTCACAAAAATGGAGTTCAGCAGAGTAGGATCACGTCTGAATATCAATTTTCTGCTTCGACTTCAAGACATGGGTTGTTGATCACCACATCTATACATCTTCTCCACGATTGCAAAGTGTCACTGAGGTACTTCAGACTATTTGCTCGTGAACAAGATTCATTTTTGGCAGTTTATTCTTGCCCTCTGTTTATTCTCCACCTGAAGCTGTCATCCTCAGCAGAAAGCACTGGTGTGCTTCTCTTCAGGGCTCACTGACGGAGGAAAAGGACAGCAACTGATATCGCTGCCTAGAAACAGATTTGACTCCAGAGTAAAAAAACCTGGGTTTCAGCATGTCCTGGTGTATCTGTAATTCCCACCTGTGCAAGAGGAGAACGAGGCCAGGCGTTTTCAGTTCCCCAGGGCAAACCAGTAGCAACATAACAAGCTCTGCCTCATCTCTGCCTTGATGCACCCGGCTCCTTGCGGGCAGCAGGCAGGACACGGTGACGGCAGTAGACAGACCATGGACTGTTATGAATTCAGTGAACAGCCTCGGGGCTTCATGCTGAAATAGATTCGGAAGAAGGAGAGGAAAGGCTTAGGAATAACTCACAAATAAAAGATATCCCAAAAATCTCGTGTGTATTGGTTGTATTTTAACTTGGTTCGTTGCAAGCAGTTTGGACGGTGAAAGAGTAAGTCATTCCTACTTTCTCTTGTTCTTTTCCACTTTCTGGTTTCTCAAGCAACACTGAGCCTCTAGTTTGTTTCTCTTCTCAATTAAAGATGAGCAAAGAGTCAGGATTTAATTTGGGATACAGTTTTGTACATTTCAAACCCTTTTTTTTTTTTTTTACTTATTACGAGTCTAGCTAATTATGTTCTGAATCAGTCTCCAGAGATTTAATGGTTCTCTTAATTTTTAATAGAGGTGATTGAACAGGTTTTGGCTTGTTTTGCTGTTGGTAAATAGTTTCTTCACCAAAATGAAAACGTTTATCCTGCTCTAAATATTTTTTTCCAGAGGTTAACCAAACAGTTAAAAGCTCAGTTTCTTTTCCCATTTTTGTCCAGAGAAAACAGCTATAATGCTCTAGACAGCTCTAGCATATCAGATATAAATGAAAAGAGTATTTCTTACGCAATTACATGTTTCTGGCATTTTTGTGTTAATTAGATATCATGATGTTAATGAACTGTTTGTCAGTGTATATTTCTACATGGCAACACACTATGAAAGAGAATGTTTTTCCTTCTCTCAAGCACTGAAAGTGCACTGAGATTTCCAAGTTTGTTTTTTTACTGAGAACTAAGTAGTATCTGTTGGGATCTCTAGCTGTAAATGCTGTTTAAACACTCAGCTAGTATTTATGATTATTTTATTGCTGCCTTATGGCCAGGAGATGCTAAATAAACTGTGTCAAACTTTCTTCTTGTTTTCCTTCATTTACCCAATTTTTTTCAAAGCTTCCTTCAACCATTAATCCAGGGTAAGGTCAGGACATTTGCAGAAAGAGCTGTAGAATTTGGGGTTGTCTGTTTTCAAGCTCAGAATTTGTTTGACCAAATCTCTAATTGCTTTGGCTAGAATCTTGACCCATGGATTGTTCTTTTGCCACCCTTTGCTAGGTGACTAACAGCAGCCGTTCATCACTGTGCTCCAGACAATTTTAGCAGATGAATTCAGTTTTACTTCCCCCGCTATCACCCACCATGATCAACGTATCTGTGCAAGATGTGCTGTGCTGACATGCCTTGGAGTCAGGCTAATCCTTGTCTTTCAAGGCTGTCATCATGTCCTTGCTACCTCGAGCCTCCGAAGTTTTGAGCGTTCAAACCCATCCCTTGGTTACCACTCAACCCTGAAAGTGCCTGAAGCGGCCGAGTCTCCATGTGCTGAAAAGTCTGGAAAGGAGCTGGCTACTAACTCACATAAAACTCTTTCTAGGCTTATGTGGGAGTCTGCAGCATTTCTCAGTGGGTCTGGAAGGTGTCTGGAGATGCTGAACACACACTGATGGTACCAGCGTGGATTGAATCTGCCTTTTATGCCAGGAAGTAGAGACCGGGCTCTGAAAGTGGGGACTGCCTCTGAGATTCTCACTGAGAGGAGCTGAACATGTCTACTATATTTCAATCTACCTGATTACCACAAAGAGGTGCTTTCTACTGCTGGACTCACTCTTGGCATAAAATGATCACACTCTGCTGATTTAGGAGGGCTGAAGATCACTCATGTGTCACACTCATCCTGGCAGGCAGATGGTGGGTTTCCAATGGGAAGCCTGAGCTGGGCATTGCTGTAAGTATGCAAGGCTCATGCTGCTGCTCCTTGGTTTTTGGGTGGCTTCTCTACCAACTCTCCCAAGCCCTGGGCACTTCAGCCATAACCCCAGAGAGCTGGGACATGCCACCAACTGCCCATGTCCCACCTGGGAGTATAAACCCCAGTGTGTTTTCTTCAAAGACCCAAACACACACATTCTATGTGTGGGCACACAGAATCATAGAATATCCTGAATTGGGATCATTCAAAATTCAACTCCCAGCTCTGCATGGGACACCCCAAGAATCACACTATGTGCCTGAGAGAGTTGTTCAAATGCTTTCAGCCTTGGTACTGTAACTACTTCCCTGAGGAGCCTGTTCCAGTGCCCAACTCCCTCTGGGTGAAGACCCTTTTCCTAACATCCAAAGTAAACCTTCCCTGATACAGCTTCACGCCGTTCCCTCAGGTCCTGTCCCTGGTCACCAGAGAGCAGAGACCAGAGCCTGCTCCTCCACTTCCCGTGATTGTAGGAGGATTGTAGGAGGAGGTTGTAGACTGCTGTGAGGTCTCCCCTCAGTCTCCTCTTCTCCAGGCTGAAGAAGCCAAGTGACCTCAGCCATTCTTCGTATGGCTTCCTCTCTAGACCCTTCACCATCTCCATAATCTTCCTTTGGACACTCTCCAATACCTTTATATCTGTCTTATATTGTGTTGCCCAAACTGAACACAGGACTGGAGGTGAGGCTGCAGCAGTGCAGCGCAGAGTGAGACAATGATCTCCTTCGGCCGGCCAGTGATGCTGCACACATGCTGATACAAAACTGCTGCTTTGGGAACGGCACTGCTGGCTGGGGTACGCTCTGCTTTGGGATTTGCTGAACACATCCCTTCCCACCCCGAGTTTGCAACGTTCTCCAAAAAAAAAATAAAAATCTTAATCCAACATTTCTGCGCTAACCCTAACCCTAAACCCTAACCATTTTACTGGCACGGTGATCCCGGCTCCGGGGCTCCTTGGCTTGGCCCCGGGGAACCCCCAGGCACGGAGAGCCAGGGGCGCTCCGCGGGGAGACACGAGAGGAAGGGAGGGCGGGATGCAGGAGGCTGGGCGGGGGTCGGTGCCCGCCAGGGCGCGCTGGAGATCGGCGCGGCCGGTGCTGGGGGAAAAAGCCCGGCGCCGGGAGAGAGGGAGGGTCGGTGTGTGCCGAGGCGGAAAGCCCGGCGCCGGGAGGATCGCCGTGTGTTGGCGGCGCTGCCCGGAGTGGGAACTCCCTCCCTCTCTCCCTCTTTCTCCCCCTCGTCCCCTCCCTCCGCTCCGCTCGGCCGGTGCCCGCGGGTCGAGCGGGAGCGGCCGCGGCGCCGGAGAGGAGTCCCGCAGCGCTCAGGTCTCCGGTGCCGCTCCGCTCTCTCTGTCCCTCCCCCCCTTGCGTTTGGGGGGCGGGCGGAGGGGCCGGGGCACCCCCCGGGCCGGGGCGGGGTGGAAATTTACCGGGTCCGTCCTTAGCGAGGGAGTGAGCGAGGAGCTCGGCGGGAGGCGGAGGGAGGGCGGGGAGTGGCGGAGCATCGTCTGGCGGGGAACGCGAGGGACCAAATGACTGTGAGGACGGGCGGCAGCCGCCACCGCCGACAC